>JAOEHI010006014.1:0-23634 GCA_025447815.1 Percopsis transmontana | reverse complement strand
AATGCTTTAAATTTAAAAAAAAAAAAAAAATAAAAAAACAATTTTTTTTCCTCCAACTTTTCAGGAGGGGGCAAGAAACGCCGCCCCCCCCCCCCCCCCCCCCCCCTCAGAAAAGCCCCAACACACAAAGAACCCCATTCACAGGCCTCAGCCATGTCCCACACCCACAAAGTCCAGAAGACACCCAGGCCCATCCAGCACACAGCCTGTAGTCATTATGGAAAACACAGCGTATGTCCTTAGTGAAGCATTCACGCAAAAAACAAAGTCTCAGAAATACTGTAAGCACGCGCCGCATTGTCCCAGAAACTGCGCTTTCCTTCTGCCATCTCACGGACAAACGCAGACACAAATATGTGCACGTGCTCTCCGTGCAAACTCCTGCTGCCCAGTTTCCCTCCCGTCTCATGCCAAATACAATAGGCATCTCACTGCGCGTGTACTGTAAAAGGCAACACTAGCTTTTGCAGAAGGATTATTCCCAGAACTTAAAACAATAACTCATAGCCCCAGCTATTGGAGGAGACAGGAGTCCATATGCCATGTGTACATAGTACAAACCGGTTCTGGTTCCAGGAGCTTCCCTGGCCAGATTTGTAGAAGCCAGCAACGATGTCAGACGTTGAGAGGGGCCCTGCCGTCTGTGATCGCTAAACAGCGGCGTAGGTGAGCAGAACAAAATAAAACAATCTCTCATATAAGACCACAGACAAACGTATACATCTTGTAGAGATTAGCAGAGGTACGCTATTTTCTTAATTCTAAACTGTGTTGATGCTTTCTTAAAAACTTACACCAGTGAATGTTTTACTCATGAAATATTCATATGTAACATAAAGACAGTTATGCGATAGCTACACTTTGCATTTATTAAAAGTCACTGAATCTAAATAATGTATTGGGCAATCTGATATACCTGACAGGGCTTCTTCAATAAATGAGCTGAAACACAATGCACTGTCATAATGCACTAGTGACATTTATTTTAATCAATATTAAAATACACAAGGCTATTCTTCCCTGGGTGATATAAACAGGCTAATGACTTTTTGCTCTCTTAAGATCACTGAGACTCAAAAATTGACTAGTGCCTGTGAGCGTAGGGGATTTGGAAGTGCACAACTTGCAGTTTCCTCTATTTACTGAAAAAAAGTCGTTATTTTGTTAAGACAGATATTTGGCCAGCCTCCCCACATCAATCCTTTATGAAGGGAATAAGCACTGTCATGCTTTTTCATTTGCTATGAAGCATTCTGGAATCCAGGACAGTCGTTTCTATATTTACATTTTATGTTAGCATACATACCTAGGGAGGTCTCGTTAGACATAAATTGGTGGTGACGTTTAAGTTTACCGTTAGCGTAAAGACATAATCTTTGAGGCACACTCGCCCCCTAGTGGTCAAAAGTAAGAAGCCAGGCTAAAAGATACCAGATTTTAGAGGTATTTTATTTAAAATAATTGAGCTTATCATCATTCAAACAGTGTGGGAAAATAGCAGAGGGCCCATATGTCAGTGTGCAAGTGCTTATCCTGTCAAGCAGATACATAACAGATACAGAATTGCATTTGGTAATAATGTATTCCATCAACGGAATACAAATGTAATTTCATGAACAATTCAAGGAACAATTCCGTCTTAACATACAGTGATAACTGTATACAGTTTAAACCATGATTTAACAAAAACATCAGTTAATAGTTGTACGTTCCATGCCATGGTTGAACGTTCCAATTTTATTCCACAATGATTATAACAACCTGTAACCATTCTGGTGCCTGACGTGTTGCTTTTCTTTAACATGTACAGTATTTCTAATGAATTACTTTGAAATATGGTGACCATAAATCAATCTCTCTTAGGTTCTCTTTTCTATCATAAACTACAATGTGCCATATAGTATTATTATAGCTCAAAGAAGACCACCACCAACAGCTCAGAGCCAATACAGCCACTGAATGTTTCAGTCATTCACATTTACCCCCTTTTCTTGGCTTCAGATATGTCTCTGAATGGGATTATGGCAAAACTGATGCTTATTCATCACAAAGAGAATGAGAGACTTCACATATCTAGGTTACATTACATATTCACATTATCAATTTCCTTTCCCGCCATGGGAGTCTTGGCGGCTCGCGGAGCCTTCGTTGCTTTGCCGGGTTTCTCCACGTTCTCCTTTTTGACAGCAACCTCGCCTTTCTTCCCCGCCAACCCTTTCCTCACCTCCGTCCCCTCGATGCCTGGCTCCTCCTCCTCGTTCTCCGGCTTGCTGACCTTCCTCAGCTTGACTTTGCCCTTGACGGGGGCGGAGAAGGTCAGCGAGGCCTTGAGGAAGTCCAGTGGGAAGATGCCCACGTCGCCGTTGAAGCGGTTCTTGGTCACCTGCAGGGACCGGCGGCCGGGACAGGTGACCAGCTTCTTCTCCTGCAGGATGAGGACGTTGTCGGCTTCCTGGCTGGCCTAGCGCACGATGGGTTAACAACCATGAGCCGAGTTCTCGGTTGTGTTATAAGTAACTGAGAACTAATTACAATAGTTCTCAGCTACTGCAGTGCTTGAAGCTCTATTTTTAAAAGAGAGCTGAATATACAACTTGCTGGGTATCACCTATGTCGTCTAATGTGTACATCACATTATATTGATAACTCAGCGGAGAAATTGAGTGAAAGCTATTTAATTCAAAATTTTAATTCCAATTTATTAGAATGGTATTTGCAATTGACACCGTTTTAAATCTACTGAAAACATGAGTAATGTATTGATGATTTTGTATATCTATTCCCCATCTTGTTCTGTATATTATCCTTGTGTTTAATTAAAAACAAAAAGTAAAAAATAGTAATGTATCGATGTACGTGGGGCTAAAAAAACAATACAGTAACGTGGAAATAAATATTGCGATACTAAGCTGTTTTGATTTTTTTTGGACAGCCCTACTCAGCACTGTGAAAACAACATGTTTTGGTATTGCTGGTTTCAACCACAAGGGGAGTTCTGGACACAAAAACAAGGTGTTCTATTATTGTAACACGCATATATAAATAAGGTGTTACCTTAGCAGATCCAAAGATTGAAGCTGTCTGCAGCTCTTTGTCATCCTCTTCTTTTCGTGGGTGAATGATCAGAGTGATATGGCAGCTGCTGTTCGTGGCAAACTTCCTGAAAGCACTGATGATGTTGTCCTGGACGGCAAACCTGGCTCCAACGAAACAGAACTGGTGGCGGACACTGTACGCAGAAAGTGTATTTTTCATTTGAGTTCAAGAGCGCAGTAGTTCTCACGTACTTGTCGACTGAGAGGTTTTCCTGGCCCATCATGAACTGCAGGTTGTCGATGATGACGTGGTTGATGTCGTAGAGATACACCGCATGTTGCATGGTGTCTAGTACCATCCTACAGACAGGTCAGGGGAAAACAGCAGAATTGAGCTCTTCTCTTTACAGTGGTCCTGGTTTTTCCCTCCTATTTACTGCTCATGTCAAATCCATTGGCACTCACCACAGCAAAAGGAATCAAATTTACTCACCGTCGATATACAGTAATAGGTGATATCTTATGAATAATCTATGAGCGTCAGTGTATCTGCTCATCATGCATAATGCTTGTGAAACAGTTACTGTGACCAACAGGTAAGCGGGTACTGGGACATTACGTAGGAACGTACTTGATGTTCTGCTGCCCGTGAAAGGTCATGAAGTAGAGTGGCAGCTCCTCAAACTTGTCAGCCCAGAAGTCGTACTGCTCCAGGTTGTCCTCCAGCCTCTGCAGGGCAAACTGGGTCAACATGATCTTGGCCAGGCGCACGTTGTTGATCTCGAAGCTGCCCCACAGTGTGTTGACGCCCTGCATGCACAGGTCCAGGGCCAGCTCGCTGATGAAGGTGGTCTTCCCGCTGCCAGTAGGACCTGGTAGAACACAACACGTATAAAACATGCCACTTGGTTGGTTCCGACCCCCCACAATCATGTCTGTCAATTACAGAACACGCAATGACTGAATTAACAGTGTACAATATACTGATCGTGCATACCATACTGATCATGCAAGCTCCACATTTGTTCGTTAAAGAGGCAGTACCAACAGGTGTCTTGAACAGCTAAACTTCTCAACTAGGTGATGACTGGCTGTGTTTACACTATAACCAGTTATAGTTCTTCATACCTGTGAATACAGTCAGCTCGCCCTTGCGGTGGCCCTTCAGGATCCTGTTGAGCTCTGGAAACCTGGTCCACTTGACGCCGGCCACCTGCTCCGTGTTGGCCAGCTCCCCGTACACGTCCTCTCTGAGCTGCCTGAAGGACACTATGGACTTGTGGGCCGCTGGAATGGAGGCTTTGATGATGCGACCCAAGGCCATCCCCTGGGCCAGGGCCTTCACCGGGCGCGGCTGGAACTCCCCTGGCCGCACCAGGGCGCACCGCCGCAGCCCCAGCTTTCGGGAGAAGATCTTGGACGCCTCCCAGGAGCGCATGTCGTCTCCCAGCCACAGCGTCACGCGCTTGAACTGCTCCAGGTAGGGCAGCAGCGCCGGCGGCAGGCAGCTCAACCCCCGGGGGAGGGCGAGGCTGGGGAGCCCGGTGGCCTGGCTGACGGACAGGGCGTCCAGCTCGTGGCCTGTCAGCACCACCTCGGCATCCACGCGCCCGATCAGGGGGAGGCCGAACAGGTTGTGGTACGAGTTGGACCTGGGCACCGTCGCCTCGTTATACACCACGCTGTCGTCCTCCGTCCTTTGGGCGGAGAGCAGCTTCACCCCCCTCAGGCTGGAGTCGGGCCCGCAGAACCACGGGAAGACAAGGCTCTTGGTGGGCTTGAAGAGCCTCACACCAAAACTCCTTAAGGTGGCATTGGTGATTTTGGTGATCTGAAATAAGGTATAGTAGATCAAGTAAATCCTCGATTAAAGGGAATACATTAAGCACATGAGCATGCTAACTTAAAGGACGCTAACACTGGGAGAGTGGAGGCAGATAAAAGCACAATAACATCCAATATAAGCAATAAAAGCCAAGATTTGAAAATCACGAGATAACAATATAAAAAGAAAGACAAACTTGATCCTTGGATTAGATTAAATAACACCCAAAAATGTGATCATTTCTGATCCCACCCTGTTCAGAAACTGTAAAACAAGTTCATCTCATCAGTCTGAATCAGTGTTAAAAAGTTTAAAACACCCTCATATCCTCACCACATCTGCCTGTTAAAATCACACTGAATACCTGAAACATGGTTTTAATGAGCTGGGCCTCTTCATCATGGAGATCAGAGAATGGCACAGAGCTGGACCAGATCCTCTGCACCTCCCGTAGCTCCCTGTCTCTCTCCTCCTGCTCCTCTGGGCTCTCTGGATATCCCAGCAGCACATGTGGGCTGAGGAAACCCTGTGCTTCCTTCTGCAACACTTCCAGGCAGTCCTGGAGGTCCTCCCAGCTCCCCTCCGCCAATGTCTCTTTACAGAGAAACTGTCCCGTGGTTTTGTTGATGTACAACATAAAGTTCTCCTTCCCTGGACCTGCAGGAGAAGCTGCGGAGTCCACGAAGAGACTGGGAGCATGTAGGCAGCTGTACCCATCTTGAAATGGAACGTCTTTGGAGCGTAGGTACTGTTTGATATCCGTGACTGTGATGGGGTTTTCGGTGAAGTCTATTGTAGACTTGGTGTCCTTTTTGTACATCCTGGTCACATTGAGAGGAAAGTAGGCTGTCCTCCATAGCAAACCGTATGGGAAGCGTGCAGGCACAGCAAACCTCTGTCTGTGCTTCTGGCAGAGGAGTTTCACGCAGAAAGATGAAATTTGCTGTCTTTGGTGGAGCAACGTTGTGGTGCCTCGGGCTGCCGCCTGCAACACACACGCGGTGCCCCGAAGCAGCAAGCTCCCCCACATTCGTTGTTTGTTCACATTGAACCTGACACGAACGACACGAGAATGTGACTATCCAGTGTCATTGGGTAGAACTATAACAACGATACACACACACACCAAAGGAGGGACCCTTTTATAGAGGTCAAAGAAGAGAGTTAATAAATATTTAGCCTCCATAAACATGAACACACACTATAATCGAATAACAGCGTGGGTATATCTAGATAAGCCACTATTCCCAATGAACAACGTTAACAAAAAAATAACGACAAACAAATATATCTTACCTATTCTATGAAACAGTTATTTTCACCCATGCTTCCATCATGTCCCGGGCTTTTGGTGTACTTTCAAAACAAGTCCGTGTGAAGTCCGTGTGAACGAACTGTAACACAGAGGAGCATATTTTGATACCGCACGAATAAACAAATTCAAACGTACATTCGCGTAATTCACGTAAATATATAATCAAATAAAAAACGTACTATATAATCAAATGCATTTGTTTATATGATAGTTGCCTGTTTTAGATTTGGTAAGACGTGGTTGTGTTTCCTACCGGAACATTTTTTAAGTCGGACTACTTGGTGTACATGCCCGTCAAGTCGTCCTCTGGGCATTTTGGATATCATTTAATAACGTTAACTGGTTTATCTTCCTGAGCGATCGCGTTACTGTGTGTGGTATTTATCAGATTATTAGCAGGTATTTAAAATATGACATCCAGAGGCACGCCTAGCCGCTTCCTTAAAAGCGTTCTCCATAATGGGGTAGGTCGATACGTTTGCCAGCTGAAACGGCTCTCGATCATCTTCTCCAAAGATGCACAGAGCTCATTAGGAATCAGGTAAGACTGTGCCGTCTTTTTGTATCTATATCGAAGTAAACTATTTATTATAAACCCCACCCAGCCGCAGTAGGCTACCAAATCTAATCGTATGTCGACCACATCCTACAGCCCTCCAGATTCTTTCCCTCAAACAGTTAAAATTCCACCTCCACATCTAAATATACATTTTTTTATTTTCCATCTGTCCAGCTATACAAATTGAATGTAAATTATTTTCTAATTATCAGGGGATTTATTGAAGAAGGCGTGGTGGATTACGCCAAGAACAACCCTGGAACGGTTGTATACGTGTCTCCCCAGGCATGCAGGATACCGAAAATAGTTGCAGAATATCGTAAGTATTGATTGAATGACCGTTTAGGTCTACTTGGCTTGCATTTATATGCTAATTTAAGGTCAAGTTGAACCTATACTAAGTTATCGGTTCCACCTTTTGAGCAACCCACGAATTCAGTTCATTTCTCTGTAATAAAGTCTTTAATTTTATATAAACCCTTTAAGCGTTGTAATGCACTTTCTATTTTTAATAACGAAATCCTATCACTGTCATTACACAAGGACACAGGCAGGGGGCACTATGATATTGTATTTCATGAAATCGCCACTATGTCCTGCTAGAACTAAGCATTACGTTCTTATGTAAAACAAATATTTGGAAATAGTCTTCCTCCTCCACAATTTGAACACAACAATATTCATTTTCTTTTCCTGTAGTGAACGGCAATACAAGGGAAGAAATCGTCACAGCCAAAACATCTCAGCAGATTTCAGAAATATTGACCAAGCTGACCAATCAGTCTGGCCTGGACATCATTCGCATACGCAAGCCCTTCCACACGGACAGCCCGAGCATTCAAGGGCAATGGCACCCCTTTACCAACCGCCCCCCTTCAATAGGCCCCATCAGGCCAAAGAAAGAGGCGAATTAAGGACTAAACTGGAATGGAAGGCTTTTTGAGTGGAAAAACCACACCTGCAGTAGTTCCAGTATGTTCTCCAATGTACTCTTGAGCCCTCTGTTGAGGGTCTTCTAGAGACTATGAATGTGTTTCCTCGTCAGCACGCATCATCATGCTGCGGCTGCAAAGCTACGGGTCTGATTCTGACTTTAGCAGTGCAGAACAATGCATCCCACAAGAGCCGGATACCACATTTACATAGACTTTACATGAATGCATTAGAGGCCTGTCAACTGGCAAGTACTGATAATTTTTGCATCTAACTTTTTTCTTTTTTGACAGTTTATGTATTCAGCACTGTGCTCGCAGCAGCTGTAATTTAAGAGGGAATAAAACATGAAAATACATCTGTCTGTGTACATGAGTTTCTTGGAAGAGTTGGTGTGGATGAGCCGGCGTATACTGGTACGTATGCAGCACTGACTTTAGACACTACAGATGTGTTTATCAGACAAGAAATACAGCAGATTCGTATGGTTTTTATTTGTATGACACGTACCCAGTTTTACACTGATAGCGAACCAAGCTGTCTTTACCATAGAATCGAAATGAACCAGAAATATAAATGATTAGAACATAATATGCCATCCTGATCATTCAAACCCTAAACATAGAACATCGGCAAGGAAAAAATATACACGTCCAAGTGATTTGTTAACATTTAACATGGACAGGGGTGGAACAACCTGCTTTCTCTGCATTTCTCATCCTAAACGAGTAGGAATCACTTCATCATTTTTATTTTTTGACGGCAAAGGACATGTAATTTGTCGATCTTTTAATGCCCTGTGTGTGTGTGTGTGTGTGTGTGTGTTTATTTTCAACTAAACTAGTTATTTGATAATCACCAGATGAATATAGATGAGCAGTCTTTTTTTTTTTGTGTTGTCTAGTTTCTCTAGATAGATGCGTGCTGTGTGACTCTGGCCACAGAGTAATGCGTAGGCTATTCCCTGAAAATGTGTTGTGCAAGTGTAAGAGGGCTGCTGAGAAGGGAGCCAGGTGCAGGACAGAACCTGGCGGTTTGCAGTGGGATACATCATTCTGACATCGTTTCTACTCAATCTCCTCCACCTTTCTGTTTACAAGAATGACTTGCCTTTGTGATTTAAAAATAGGATTGTCATTTCCCCTCAAACAGCCCCCTGATCTAAAGACTACAATTCTCATTTTGTCACTACAAAAATGTCTCTGCAGTGGCAAAATAAAAATGTTGCAGAATTGAGTATTGTGCATAAAGTAACGCAGCTACAGCTTTACAAGAAAATGTTTTGTCCATTCTAATTTTAAAAAGCCTGCAAACGTGGTGTGATCATATAAAAAAAAAAAAAAATATATATATATATATATAGTCAAAATATTATATATATTTTTTACCTATTTAGATAATACCTGACTCCATCATTTTCACAACTATTTTATATAACGCCAATTATGGCCAGCAGGGCCTCAGCGTTCTCGCATCACACCCGCGCTCCCCATAGGAACAGGCAGAGCTTGACCTACACTGGCACTAGCATACCGAAGACTCTAAATAAAGATTGCTGTTGCTAGGTTACTGCATTGGACGCTACACTTGAAATTGTCATATACAGTATTTCCATCCACAGCAGTGAAATGTGTGTTGTACCCCTGGTCTGTCATAATCATGTGTAAATAATACAACTTTTTGCCGAAAACCATACCGCCAGGTAACAAGGGACCAGGAGAACATGATTGGGTGGTGTGTGAAAATGTTCTGCATATCATTCCCTGGCTTTCTCTCAAGGCTGTTGACACAGAAAAGTAGTTCCCAACCTGAACTGAATGTAAAGTGGTTTCCATCAGTGCAACAGTGGGAATGAAATATGAGGGCTGTTATTACATAAAATAGGCTGTGGCAACTAACCATTAAGCTAAACTATATCACATGAAGCATGGTTGTAACTGTACAGTTATATACTTAGCAGGCCATACAGATAACCACGTTACATATATAAGAAACCATAATAATTATGCAATACAGAACCAAGGTTACTTGAAGTCATAGTTCACAAGGGAAGCGGTCGAAGGGTTAAATAGTGCAACATGTGAGCTCTCTTTAATGACTTTTTTTCGGCCAGCTCCATGGTAGTCTGTTTATGCAAACTATCTTGCAAATAGGCATACCAGTATGTAAGCAGTGTTATTAGGGTTCTGTACGTTATAAAAACAAGTGCTTTATCACGTTTGTGTATAGGAAAAAGGGGGAAGGATGCTGGCCAACAGGTTTCCTATTTGACCTAAAGTCCATAGTACATTGTCCATTGTAAACAGAGATTTTCCTTCAGTAAAAATGAAGCAGCAACAGCCGTCACCAACGTGGATGAAGCCTTCGTGTTTCAGATTGTCCTGTAGTCGTACATTTTACCTCAGCTTGAGTTTGGCCATCGAAAATCTGTGTACAGAGATTCAAAAAAGGGTAAGCAAGCAAGTCATTTTATGCACAGTCAAAGTCAGCATCTGGTGGTCTGTAACCCCTACCTGCTTCTTACAGTAATACTTATAAATGTAAGTCGCTTTGGATAAAAGTGTCGGGTAAATTACCAAATTGTAAAAGCACCACTTTTCTACAGTACAAGGTAATGCAGTAACATCAAGTTAAAACAAAGACAAAGTTCTCATTAGTCACACTGTCAAATTGAACATGCTATTAATTTTTTTCTTTTCTCAATCTAATCCATTTTTCATTTAAAAATGTAATTTACACAAATGTCACCTTGACGATGAGGCATGATTAATAAAATACCTATCACCAGGAATAAATATTCCCATAAAACACTGCATGAGAACAGTATTTAGGGACTATATCAATAGGTGTTTCCGGAGTCCCTTCATAAAATAAAAGGTGTTAAGTTGTTCAGGTGCTAGCTCTAATTGATTGGAGGTTATCATGTCAATTTGTGAACTCAGCAGGGTCCTGGGGGGGTGGGGTGTATGAGTGCAGAATGATAGATGATACCGTAGCACAGAGGTGATAGCACAGGGAAATCAAGGGCTGAGAGGGAAAGAACTACATTAGCAGTGAGGCATAGCGAAAGAGGACTGCCTATCCTGTGTTAATAATAATTCACTGCAAAGCTAAAAGGCCCAACGTTTATTTAAAAAAAAATTCTGGGCCTGTCTGCCAATACACAACATCCTATCCTCTCTCAAGCAGTGCTGTTGCCGGCCATGCCATGACTGAATGATACACAGCGGGCCTGCAGCATGTCACCAGGGAGAGCTGCCGCTACAATTGCTGACTCACCTTAACATCCCTGCCTACGACAGGTTTACAAACTTCTCTGATGTTTCCTCGTTGCTCTACATCAAGTATTCAATTATAGTTGATGGAATTGTGCTTTGCCAAGGCCCTCGGCACACATTAGTGTTGTTTTAACATTGCACTGATGACAGGCAAACATGGTGACTAGTTCGTGGGTTGGGTAACAGTGACGCAGGGGTTTCACTGTGAAGGTCCCTTTATTCTGCGTTGGCCTATTGCTCCAGCAGCCTACCTCAGCAAAGGACATCCGGCACAGCACAAGCATAAACATAAACCTGGGGCTGAACCAATAGGTTTGCTTTTTGTAAAAAGCATTTTAGAGCTAGCATTTTTTAACACACAAGGACATAAGATAAGGGGGAGGGGTAGAGAACAGTGTGAGCCTATAACGCTCAGCACTCAGGTGTGTAACGTGAGTACCTTCAAGAAAAACACATTTTCTAAATAGAATATTTGAGTACAGCCCAAAATGGTATTCAATTTGAGTTTGAACAAGATAATGATTGGTTGAAGAAATCAAGGTTATTTTAGGCATTTGGATAAGACACTTACCTTTGTTTTCCAACCACTGTTGTTCCGTCTCAGCCAACCAGGCCCAAAAGCTACTCTGTGGTCTCCAGTGAATATAATCAAACTGACAGCTGCTTCTTTGGTCTTCAATATCCTGGGTTATCAAGCTAAACCTTGACGTTTTAATGCCTGCTTCACACAGTCAGAGATACTAACAACAGTAAGTGGATACAAAAATCCCACTCGATTCTGGTTTTGCTACAGTTATTTCCATTGGAATTGGCACAAAACATTGCTACTAACAGCTGCAACAATTATGTTATTGCTATTTACATGAAGACAAAGGAAAATTAGGAATAAGTTATTTAAATTTACATTGAAAAGTATTATTTCTCCAACAACATACTTTTAAATACTGTAACAGAAGTCAAGCTCCAAAATGGGTGGAAAATTATGGCACTAAGAAACAGTAAACATGATCATGTCAAAACGTGATTAAATCCCATACTCTTCTGTGTCACCTAACCCAAGTTCTTTCTCCACCTTGCTTAAGGGGACTCTATACTGAGGTAGGGTTGTCAGCCTCTCTGTATTGGGGGACTTTAAATTGTTAAGTCTTAATGTAATAGTACAGTGGGTGTCAAATTTGTTCACAGCTTCTCTTTATAAATGCTAACCTATGATTGCCATTGTCCATCAGTGAGTTAAAATTCATGGGCCGCTAGAGGAGGCTTTTTTGATCAGATTCGGGCACAACCCACACGTTCTGATATCGGGTAAACGACAGCAGCAGTTAGTCCTCCCCACCACTAGAGGTCCTCGTTGGGGGAAATATATAAGTGGGTTGAAAGGGATTAAAGAGGAAGGGGGGCTAAATGGAGCTCTCATCAGGCTGGATGTCAAACTGCGTGTGCTTTCTCTTCTCCAGGATCCTGTTGAGCTCCTCGGTGAAGGAGTGGTAGAGGGGCGAGTTGGCCTCGTGGTCCGCCTGCGTCAGCAGCACGTAGCTGTTCCCGTTCATCTTTCGCAGGACGCTGGGCAGCGTGGCCGAGAGCCCGTTGGCGTAGTCCGAATTGGGCAGCGGGGGCGGCATGGGCAGTGGGGGCGCCGGGGGTGGCGTCCGGCCGGGTGACATCTGGCCCTCGCCGGGAACGATCTGTAGAAAGCCGTCTGTCATGTCCTCCATGTCCTCCATGTCCGCCATGTGGGGCGCCGAGAAGGACCTGTGGCCTTGCCGGCCGTTGCAGTGGCTGGAGATGGTCCTTAGCTCAAAGAGGGAGCTCCTCTTCCTCTCCAAACTCTCACCCAGGACCCGCAGCCCTTGCTGGGAGAACTTGCGGCTGCGCGACGGCCTCTTGGTACAGAAGCTCATGTACACGAGCACCACAGTCAGCACCAGGCACAGGCCCCCGAGGACGGCCACCAGGGAGATGTACATGGCCTCCATGTGCCTGTAGGTGTGGAACTGGGGCCTGGAGGGCAGCGGCACCGGCGGGGAGGGCAGGGGCTGCTCTGTGGGGCTGCTAGTAGAGAACACACTGGGGCTCGGGAACACAGTGGGGCTGGTCGTAGCCGTGGGCTCCGCGGGGAAGGGCGGCTCCGTGTGCACCGTGACGGCGTACAGGCGGACGGGCACCCAGACGGCATTCTCGAAGGCGAAGCAGCGATAGGTTCCGCTCTGCTGGAGGCGGGCGCCGATAATGAGCAGGCCGTCCGTGCCGATGCGGTAGCCCGCGCTGAGCCCGTAGCCCTGAAGCTGACGGCCGTTCAGCGTCCAGCGGGGAGTGGCCAGGTTGGAACGGAGCTCACACTGGAGGAGAACGTCGTCACCGGCCATCACAGACCGCCTTCGATGCACCGCTGAAGGTGTGGGAGAAGGGATTACAAGTGTGTGTGGATGAATATAAGAAGGATGGGTGGTCACAAAGGTTACACAACAACCTGCCCTGCTCGGCCGTCCAACCTCAAACCTCATGGCACTTCAAAAAGTCTCTGTAACCTGACAAGGGCCCTGCAATGCAGCCTGACCTCCGGCAGGAGAGAAACTGATTAAAATGTGAACACGGAGGCTCTGGGGGATGGGTAGAAGCGGTGCACCTAATGAAATCCCTTAATAGCATTTAAATGGTTGGGTTTCCAGCCATGGCTAAGAAGAGCTACGTGATGAAACACGTAATGTCATGATCACTTTAAGTGCTGCGTGCGCGTATAGGTGGCGAACTCAATTTAATAAAAGGAGAGTTGGGAGGTAAAGCACTGGCTTCTATGTATTTCATCTCCAGAACACCTACCATTGCCTGTGCTGTCCTTACAACCCCTGGTCCCTCGCAGTATGTCCTGGGTTAGGTTGGACCTGGAACAAATATCAACATGAAATGTTTAAAACAAAGACAGTAATCAATAATAATACACTTAATTTGATTCAATTTTTTTATTTTATATTTTTTATTTTATATAATTTTATTAAATTTGTGTTATTTTATATTCATTTACAAAGTGCTTTACATAATCTAAATAAACATTTTCTAGAGGTTGATTTTATTATGCAAATGTCCTGCATAATAAAATTAAACACTGCGGTATATTTTTCTACGGATCTATTATACCGCATTAACTTAAAGGCCACAGAAGTGTATTATTTTACATTACGTATGTAATTCTGTATTTAATACACATTTTGATTTTGTTGCTTGTGCTGTTGGCGATACTCCCGCCAAAACCACAAAAGCAAATCCATGGGAGTGATGTGGCTGGTCCAACCGCCGTTAGTTCGGTTCATTTTGATGATGTGAACGCTTGCGATTCGGGACCATACCCAAGTCTGTGACCGTACCAAGTGTGACTGAGCCCTAAGATGTGTGCAGCTCACTCGTGCAGAGTGAATGAGCTGGCGCAAATTACAATCAGTCCTAAGCAGTCCACGTGCATGTGGAATTTGTAAGTATGAAATCTTCTGACTCAGTTTGATACCAATCTCGCGGGTGTTTGCCAGTGTGCACTCACAATATTGCAACACAATGAATATATTTATTCATGGACTATACGCAAATACATTGCTGTTCAGGATTTAGCTGTGCGGTGGCCTGACTAATATCTTTTACCAGGCCAAATATACCTACAGATAGGATACCCCTCACACCATTTCAAAAACATGTTAAAACTGGCTATGAGCTGCCATAAAGGATTAACGGTTAGTGATTCTGGATAGAAACATAAATCTATATTGTGGTGTAGTGTTGTGCGTGGCCATGTGTATGCATGAGTGTTCTGCCTACACACACGACTTATATATGTATAAATGGATACATTTGTCTTGAAACTACCATCCCTCCTGTGGGTCTACTTGCTTCTGACAACTTGAATTAAAGCTAAAAATGTATGTACATATGCAGCGGTTTCCCACTCATGCAAATATTGCCTCACCTCTGTGGCCGTGAGGTAATCTCCACACACATTTTCCCGTCCCAGCCGCAGAAAGGGTCCCTGGCAAATATGCAGTCGTAACAGGTGGTGTACCTCTGGCAAGCAGACGTTGGTACCTGAACCACCCCAGAGTCCGAGCCCAGGTAGAGTCTCCGCTGTCGGACAGAAAATACGTTATCAGTTTGTTTACTCTGCATTAGCATGCTAATGTTGCTCGCACACGCTAACAAGCTACTGCCAACGCAAACACATTAAAAGGCACCGCACACATACATCGTCAGGAGGCCCTAACAAGGTTTTGTTAGCTGTTCCATGTTACATTATGAGTTTCTACGCAATACATACCAGAGTGGTGGATATGACCATGCTGTCTATGGGCTGGGGCTTATCAAACAGTTGGAGTTCTTCTATGATGTGCATATCTCCGTCAATCTCTACTGCTCTGTGCAGCCAGCCATCATCTTTAGGAAAACATACCACATTATTACTCCAACACAAGTAAGTACAACATTGTTGTAGCACCGGTTTCAACCACAAGGGGAATTCCGAACCCATTTGTCCCTTTAAAGTCCATTTTTTAAAATCCTGCTCTCGACGGTTGAGTGACTTGTCTTAATGATACTGACTTACTGACTATAGCCAAGTTTAAACTATACCCCCAAACTTACCAGTTCCCAGAAAGAACACATTGTACATTTTTCCATCAAGCGCCTCCACTTTGTGCACTACTATCTTCACATAGTTGACACTCCTCTTGAACAGGAGTGGGCGAGCCCCGACCGGGTGGATCTGGCTAGCCATGAGTGGGTGCCTCCTGGCGAATGTGAGGACGTTGTCTGGCAGGTCCCGAGACGAGTTGATGCCCTGGGACCTGTGCAGATCCGTTATACACTGCAGAGAGTGAGATCAGGACAAGAGTCATAGTCACACGGAGAGAGAGAGAGAGAGAGAGAGAGAGAGAAAAAGACAAGAGTTCTCATTATTATTATTTCTCAGCAGGGGAAAAAAAATGAAAGGAGATATAGGTAATATGATACACATACAGCATGAAGCAACACAGGGTTTCAAATGATTCAATGATTGGTGATTTTAAATTCTTACAGCGCCGGGTCGGGGTTCCGGAACCTTCCCCGTGTATTCCCTCCATTTTGAGTCCTGGACCTCCATGTATGGCCCATCAAATACTCTCTGTATGTCAGAGTAGGAATACTGGCAGATAGCAGATGCTTTAATGTTCTTCCTGAAAAATCAATCGTTTTTTTGTTTGTTTGTCAAAACAATAAAAAACCAATCAAAAGCACATAAATACCATTAAACAATTAAAATGTATATCAATCTGTCTAGAACAAATTAAATCAGTCCGTAGCTAGAACATATAAAATCACTAAGTCTGTCTATCTAAAACACATAAAACAAACTGCGTCTAAACCACCGTCAGCATTACGTGGCCATCAATGACAGCTATAAATCTCTGTCTTTAGCCGTTGTTATCGCCTCCCAATAAGGGCAGTTTTCTTTAATGTTTTTTTACAGTGTTTTGACAACGAGCCGTTCCCTGAGTCATATGTGAAATCACGCTAGTTGTGGGTTTTGGTGGAGCGTCTTTGAAAGAATGGTTATGATGCGGTAGGTGGGAATTGGGTGACCATTAATCTTAAACCCTGAAGGTGAGATTACTGATGGGGTAAAAAAAACGTGTGAGTCACACACTTTTGGCTATTGCGTGGCCCTCTAGGCTGTCAAAACTGTTCTGGTAAGAAAATTGAAATTGAACTGAAACTAGAATCTGTCTTCAAAACTATTAAGCAGTACTGCTTAAGGTCTTAACTAAGTCTAATGCACAACAGCCTGAAGGGCCTCTCAAATGGGACGGCAGTGCGACACTGTACATCCCATTTGTTTGTATTGATGCCGCGGGGCTCTGCGCAACGCAGTGTTCAGTTTGGTGCACATGACCAGTGTGCTTCCATTGGATCCTCACGGGTTCAATGGAAACAACAAGTGAAACATACTGCACAGGAAGAGAACGTCGGAAGTCCTTCAGCTTTTCAACACGTCCCTAAAAAGTTACCTGGACCTAGGCCGGACGACCCTACCCTGGAAACAGGCTTCAAGTGGGAATACAATGTGTTTAAATTACATCATTTAGCAAATGCGTTCATCCAAAGCAGCATACAGTGAGTAGAGTAACAAGTATTAAGGAGTATGTAGGGGTTAGATATCCTGCTCGAGGATGCTTACAGTTAGGACGGGCAGGTTAGGGATCGAACCCACGACCTTTTGGCTGGGAGTCCACCAGGCTATCCTGTCCCCTATGAGTGAAAATGAGCAATCTGACAACAATGGTTATTGTGTTTACACAATTAATATTCCCCTTCCATGATATTCAGCTTGGCTACTAGGTACTAAGTGACAGAGAGAAATGGAGACAGAGAGAGACAGAGAGGTGCTGCTTGACTGCACTGGTATCCTCCATCTGAATGTAGAAATACCCATGGGACTATTTAATGCAGCGTGACTCTGCATATCAGTGCACCCACACGCTCATCCCTGCCAGCTTTCCTGCTGGCAACCACTGACACTGTCCCCACGACGGAGCCTTTCCATTTCTTCATGTTCTACAAAGCGCTTAGCAATTAATATTTTCTACCATACAGAGGGCAGAAACACTATTAACCTCAAAAAGAGAAAAAAAAAACCAAATGACAAACAAGTGACATTCCCTTGAGCTTTTCTCAAGCAATGACAGTTCAAGCCGCTCACGATTGAGATGGGGCGTTTTAGTGCGTCCTTCCTTACCATTCTAGTGCGAAGATGCCATAGAAGACAGTGTCGCGCATGTCCTGGCCGTGCAGGGTGAACATGCTGCGCAGGATGTTGAGGTGGAGCTCGTAGTCGGGGACCGAGCAAACCACCCGGGCCTTGAGGAAGGACGTCCACCTTCTCTGCAGGGTCCTCTGGCCGCCCCAGTCACCCTGCGGGCCCACGACACATGGTTTATTGGATGGATGGGTGGGTGGAAGGACACAAACACAATTTCACTGCAATACACGTTTATATGTATGTTTGTATGCGGCGCTAGAAGGTTTGTGAATGATCTTAATTTCTTCTCACAGTAACTGACATGAATAAATCAAATCAAAGGCACACACAAACAACACAAGCGCACGCACACGGATACACCCCCCCAGATACACCCCCCCAGATACACCCCCTCAGATACACCCCCTCAGATACACCCCCCCAGATACACCCCCTCAGATACACCCCCTCAGATACACCCCCTCAGATACACCACCCTAGATACACCCCCCTAGATACACCCCCTCAGATACACCCCCTCAGATACACCCCCTCAGATACACCCTCTCAGATACACCCTCTCAGATACACCCCCCTAGATACACCACCCCCAGATACAGGGAAAGAGAGTTTCAGGGAGGGAATCAGGTTATTAGTATTCTGGCTCAGTGTGCTAACTTCAGTCCATTTCATCTGAAATTGGGGTGTGTGTGTCGGAGGGCATGGCTGCACACAACCACTCCCGGACTGAGTGATTTAGAACACCTCATTTAGAGGGAGAGGGAGAGAGAGACGGAGCGATCGAGACCACTTTTCTTGCTGCTTGTCAAAATTATAGAGCCTCATCACTCCCCATTCATTTCACACAGAATTGCTGTCAACAGAAAAACGTGTTACAATCTAAACAATGTTTCTTATCTAAAGAATACAGTTCCATCAATAATAGTGATAATTTTGTTTAGACGAATAGGGTGGCAGAATAATCCCAACCTATGTCAATCACAACACGGGAGGAGGTCATCATGTTGTCATGGCCCTGAGGAAAGCTAAGAAAGCTAAGAATCACAGCAAAGACTTGCAAATGGGAAAATGACACCATGGAATCTTCTAGAACATGAGCAACGGCAGACTAGCCTAGGCCTGACCTCGATAGAAAACACACATATCGCGTCTGCAGTTAAAAATGGAGTGCAGCACTTTCTGCCCAGGCGTTCACTTTCGCTAGAGAAAAGCACACAAGCCCGGGCATATTGCAAGACGCACTTGAAGGACCATCTGTGGAGAGTGCCTGGGTGTGAATGTAGGTCGCTGTTGGCAATGCATACTGTATAAATACTGTTCATAATATAATGTTAAAGACAAGATAGGTACATAATTAAGTTCCTAGCAGTGCTGGTGGACAACCAACAATATAAACAATATAAACAAACCGTCACACAATGTTTTACTCTTAAAAAATAAGAAGACATTACTAATTAAGTCCTAATTGTCTAGTTATGGGTCATGATGTGAGAGTTATCTGATCGACTGAAGAGTAAACAAACAGAAGACGGCAACTGGGAACGGCACATCTCCAGCCGCGTCTGGCTGCGGGCTAGCGCCAGTGCCTCGGCTGCCCGCGGGTCCCGACTGCCCCTGTCTGGAGCACATCGACTGTATGTCCTAGTTCTGACAGGAGTTGTCACACTCTCTGCCACAACAGCTTCGCCGCCGCGGTCACACAGACACAGACCCACAGGAGGCCAGGCCTCGTTACTAGAAAGACAAATTATTTTTGTTTTTGGAGAGGAGAAACAACTAGTGTCTGCTGTGACACTGATTATAGGGCGAGAGAGGGAGAGAGAGAGAGAGAGAGATTTCTGAATCACCAGGAATAGTTGCCAGGCATGGTGTCTGCGTTGGAGAAGCTGATGGCAAGTGAAAGGGAGGTGGGAGGGAAAGAGAGGAGGCGTAAAAGAATGAGTAGGGTGAAAGGAAGGGAGGAGAGCGGGAGGTGGGTGTTTGCCGTTGGAGACGGGGGTCGGGGGGGCTTTCTAGTTTGCCTGGCAACAGTGGCATGGTGAGACACCCTCCGGTAAAGCTCACTAGATCAGTACAGTGACATACTGTAGTCTGAGGGGAGGCTGGCAACATTCCTTTGAAACTCATGAATGTGATAAATCCATTGATGAAGTTATGTTATGATGATGAAAGAAATGAGAGAATTACTCATCCAAATAAATAGACAGAGTTTATCCTTACTTGGTTTATCCAATAATGAGTGCATTGAGTACATTATGGCCATTACATTTGAATTGGTTTCACCCTCACTAAATGTCTTCTCCTGTTGAATAAAACTAAATTTCCTATGATTTCACTTTCATAGGACTGCTGACTTGCTACTTAGCTAGCAAATGTAACTTGAGGTAACATGTAACATACTGCATCAAGCTCTTGCAGATTGTTGTATTAGACCATATTGACACATGTACTCACTGTAAGTCATTTGGCATGTGCTAAAAAAGTGTGTTCCTCTGACCTTGCAGACCCGGGCTATCCTGGACACCCTGGTCTGTGTGGGGTAGGCCATCTGCTCCTGACTCCTCTCCGTGAAGAAGAAGTAGATCTTGTCATCGTCTCCAATGGAGCTGTTGACGCTCTCCTTCAGAAGCACAGAGCCCACAAAATCTGCCTCTGAACACACACACACACACACACACACACACACACACACACACACACACACACACCAGATTAGGAGCCCTAAAGTGTCTCCAGGGAAACCAAATACAACATGAAGCTTTTTAAGTATATTTGAAGGCTCACAACTAAGCCAGTTTGAGCTGCAATGTATTTTTTTTATAGAAATGGGATTTCTATAAAAATCTATTAAACGAGAAAGCCAGTGAAAGACTCAAGACTTTCAATAGATGTGAGATGTCAACAATGTTCTGTTAGTTAAATAGATGAAGTGCTAACAATGGGTGCATGGCATCTGTCACAAGGCCAAAAATGATGCAACAAGAAGGAAGATAATTCCACTCGTGATATCACGTGTGTTTTTTATGCCTTTATTCATGAATCATACGTACCCAGAAGCCACCTGGTGGGAGCCTCCTCGGTTCTGAGTGTCGGAAAGGGGAAGTTACGACGCACATCTGGAGAGCTGCGGAACTCGTACTGCGACGCAGTAAACATCTCACCATCTAACAGACAGATCACATGATATTAGAACAGAAGAATACCAGGGAATGTGGGGAGTATTTATGTCAACTGGGGAACATTTGGGGGGAACATTCTCACAAAAAGTGTAAATAAGAGGAAAGCGATACATAGTTTGTTGTTAGCAAGAGAGAGGTTCTCCCACTCTATGACCCATCAAATGCCCCCGAAGAAAATTGGCTGTCAATGCCTGCCTATGCACTCGGCAGAGACAACTCCAATTTGGGTTTCTTACCGACAAGTAGACCAGTGTACCCCTTTGCTGGGTCATATGGACATCTGTCTCTACCCTCCTCAAAGCCTGACGAGAAGCTAAAACGTTCTGCATCCTAACAGGGAGAGACAACAAGGCAGGCACTTATGTTAAGTTCCCTTAACTTCACTTGTGGTTGAATAAATTGAAATCATCCGCTTCATCTCCTAGTTACCTGCTTGATAATTAACTTGAACTGTACTGAACCAAACATATAGCAGCTATTACTACAGCCCAGTAACCTTCATCAAACAGCCATGATGTTGTCTGTACTTCAAGTAAAAGCTTGCTACATCTATTTAGTTTAGGTGAGTTCGGATAAATTCAAAGGAATTCATTTATTTTCCTGGTTGTCTTGGCTTGATAATTAACGTGGACTGTACTGAACCGAATACATCCACAGCAGCTCTTAGTATAGTCCAGTAACTTTCATCACGCAGGGAGGTCTTACCCTTGAAGTCAATGCTCCGTACATGTGCTCCCCGTTAGTAATTCACATCTACTGCACTGAATCAACCGTATAGCAGCTCTTACTATGTAGGCGCAGAGGGGCTTGAAGGCATGTGTTCCGCACGCATACAGGTGAGTCTCGTTGTACCGCTGCAGGAAGCGTATGTGGTTGTAGCACTCGGTCTGCAGGGAACACAAAAGCCTATTCATGTCTCTGAAATAAGCCCGGCTAGAGAAAAAGGACAATTAATTCACTACCTGCACGGTGCCTATTTTGTGCAATTTGTGCTATTTTGTACTCGATCAATGCCGAGTTTTCAGTCCTGCTTTCACTCAAAATGTAGCTTAATTTGTCTGGGAAAGCAAAGCTAATCTTGTAATTACATTTACAGTATTGCAATTATATATAGTATACAGTATATCCGTTTATATAGCAATTAAATGTAATTTTCCCAACACAACTTTCTGTGTTGTTTACCCTTAACAATATCTAGAATAACTATTACTGTAGGGCATTTTTGACAAAGGCTATCATTTGTCTGACAACAGGAGCTAAGTGAAGTTTGTCTGAGCAAAATGAGCTGCAGTAATATACCTTATTGTCTTTGCCTTTGGCTACACACTGTTTCTTCTGCTCAGCGGACGGCTCCCAATCAATCTGCAAACAATAGGAGGTTTGTAATGACTCAGTCAGCCAAAGAGACAACACAGATAGAGGAAAACAGGAAGAGAAGGAGAAAGAGATACACAAGAGATATGTGATGGTGGGGATGGAATATAGCTCACTTCCATCCTAATTCTCTGGCTGTGCCCACATCACAGTTCTTAGTGTATCTGGTAACGGTTACTAAATTCAGTTACATTTATTTAATCCAATATTCACAAACCTGCAGGAACACAATGGAATTCGCTGCCTGAGGCTATTATTAGTGTATCCTGTAAGACTTGTAAAAGACGAGAAAGCTTGCGAACACGGGTTTACAGTCGCTCCCGTAACGGTAATGAGTGCTGCTAGGAACTCCCAATGAGGTTCCCGGGCGTCTCTCGCCTCTCGCCGCTCACCGTGAGGTTTCCGGGGGTGGAGATGTTGGAGGCGTCCAGGGCAAACAGAGCCCCTCTCCCTCCAACGTACAGCAGCCCCGCCGCGTCCTCCAGCAGCAGCGTGCTGTAATTCTGAACGGAGCCCGTGAAGCGTTGGACGCCCAACAGGCCTGAGGAAGCAAGGGGGAGGACAGAGAACGTCATGCTGGCAGCCTATAATAACTCTCTAATAACAACGCATGCAATGATCTGAGGTCTAAAATAATACATCAAATCAAGCTAAAAAAATAGCTTGATTTTACTGAGCCAACTTCATTTTAAAGGAACCCTACTTGACATGTTTATGTTTGAAACACACCTGTGCATGCCTATGAGCACTGTAGGAGGGGGAGTAGAGAAGAGTGCAAGCCACTCAGGACGCGAGGGTTTTCAAACCAGAACCATGTTTTTGTAACGCTGGTTTTAACCAGAAGGGCGATTCCAGACACAATACCCCTTTAATGCATGGTAGTTTGTGCTGGACCACTAAAATGCAGCTGTCTCTAATCTGATTTAATACGTTTGTGTGCCGTATATGAACCATAGAATATACAGTAAAATGATATTGCACTGCCTCTGGTGAGGGGATGCTCGCTCTGACAGGTTGCGCTGCTGGCTAATCGTCTGAACAGTTTAACGCCGGCTTGCTCCCCCCCCCCCCAACGGGGGAACCTTCTCTGCAGAGGAGATTGGCTATGACAAGCGCGACCTCCGCCATCGGCAAATCGATTGGCAGGAGATGAATATAATTTCTCCTATTACCGAGCGCTGCGACATGCTACCATGAATTTACATGAGGAGGGTGGATGGCGCGTGGGGGGAGAGATTTGTGTGTGTGTGTGTGTGTGTGTGTGTGGGTGTGTGTGTGTGTGTGGGTGGGTGTGTGTGAGAGAGAGGGGGGGGGACATTTGAGGGGGGGGCAGTTAATATGCCCATCTGATCTGTACATCG
>JAOEHI010006005.1:0-34920 GCA_025447815.1 Percopsis transmontana | reverse complement strand
AAAAAATAAAAAAATACACAATTAAAACAAATAACAGATGATTTGATCCGATTCATTATTAAATAATAAACTAAATAATATTAAATAAATAAAGAGTGCAGCTCCCGGAGGAGTCTGCTACTCAAGCAGTTGTTCTGAGCTCACCGTTCTCCTGACTGTCATCATCCAGGCCGTCATACAGCTCGGCGATGGTGCAGATGGTTGTGTACACCAAGCACAGATCAGAGGTCAGCCTGTCCGCCATGCTCTCCTCCGGCCCACTGCAGCCGCGCAGGCGGGCCACCATCTGACCAATCAGCTCCTTGCAGATGCCAGGAAGGGCGGAGTCTGAGGAGCTGAGGTTTGTGGAGGGTTGTCTGGCTACGCCCATTAGACCTGGGGCAGTCGAGCAGGAAGTAGTCGTGAAATAGGAAACCATTCATTTGGTTTTCCAAAGTTGTGGAAAATAATGCGCGTGTGCCGTTTGAATGAAGTCATTTTTATTTTTTATAAATGGATTCTTTATATCTCAATTCTATGTCAACCCTAGTTCACGGTGTAAATGTGTTTTTTGTTTTTTTTCCCAAGTAGTACAAATGCATGCAATCCAAATGTGATACAATATTTTCCCCAATGCTTGTGTCAGAATAGAAGTCTCCTTACCTGAAGACTGTGAGGACGCGTTGTGGAGGCTCTGGATGGGATGGACTCTGATCTCATACAGACGACCTGAGATCCTCCTACTCTTCAACAGACTCCTGCTCCTGGCAGAGGACCAGACACAGGACAGCAACGTTTAGCGTTGCATTCAGGTAAAAAAGGCAGATGTGAAAAGACATATTGGGTTAGCCTATGACTGTAGCCGCAGGGCGCCAGTCTGGGCTGAATGGATAGATGGACGCAGGGAGAAAAAGGGCTGAAAAGGGAACCAGTGAGCGGCTTGGCTGAACAGTCTGTTAACCCGGCACCACCGTCGCACCATAAACACGGCTGACAAGAGAAATAACAGTGTGTGAGGGGAAAAGATTGGGAGTCCTGCTTTGTACTGTGGTTACAATGTGTGTGTGTGTGTGGGAGAAACACTGGAACCTTGGCTGCCCTTGTTCTTCCTAAATATGAGTATGAGAGTATTAAACCTAGGAGGGATGGAATGGAAGGGAAACATTCTGTGGATAGCAACTTTGAAGAAAAAAAAAAAAAAAAAAAAAAAAAAAGGAAAAAAAGAAAAGTCACGGGTGTGTTAAAGGTCCAAATATGTGCCAACCTTTAAATCACAGGAGTGGAAATCTAAATACAGGCAGCTTTGTGAAAATAACCAATGTCTTCCAAAAAGTTCAACAAAGATGGTTTTCCATATTCCATCCATAATCTTTTGGCCTTTCCATATTCAGCATGTTGCCTGACACATTGTTCACATTATAAAAGGATGCCAGAGGCCTGTTAGTTATGTCTTGGAATATCAGGAATGTGAACGCGAGTCACCCATCAATGAAACCCTTTTCATTGAAGACTGTAGCAGAATGGCAACGTGGGTAGAGAGTGTTCTGTGACTGTTCAGTGGACCACCTCCAAGGATATCCTTGGGGACCCGCTCACTCATGCAAACGAGCGGAACCGACCGTGGCAGAGTGGTGAAACCAGTGCTGACGTGCTTAATATGCAGTACTGCCAATGGCCACCAGGCACTTAGTAGGGCAGGATAGTGTTAGGTTGTTCGACTCCCAGCTTCTTAATACTTAATATGTAAGTTGCAGTCGGGTTAACTGCAAGTTGGGCTCCAATACCAACGTAATGGAGGTGTTCCTAAAAGCTAACTCCTAGCTTCAAAATGTCTCTTTAGAAACCAATGGGTGGGGTCACACACATAAAGTCTAAGATTCAAAGTCATTCTAGGTAAGAAAGTCTGCCAACTCAACGTAAATGTGCAATGTAAATGCAGATGAATGGATGGGAGGGAAGGGGGGGGGGGTTAGTTACTTTCGGCGTGAGAATGAGGAGGTCGCAGTGGAAGAGGCCGACAGATCTTGCTCCCACTCATCGTCGGGGGCGTAAAACACATCATCATCTTTAGAGGTAGCTTCTCCCTGTGAAGGTAGAATACCCCCCTCTTATTTACATGAAGGGGAAACGCACTGCAGAGGACTGAAGCTATCTGCCTTTCACATTTAAAAAAAAACAAACTTATTTAGCTTTGAATGCAAAATTAGAAATGGTCATGGACTAAGGAAATGCTGAGAGACGCTCAGTTGGCCTACCCACGGACCCCAGTGAGAAACACTGCAGCACACATCAGATTTTTCATATAAGGAATAGAGGAACAAGAAAGGCTGGTGGAAGATATGACAGTAAATGGGTCCACAGGAAGCCATTAGAAGCGCGGGTCCTGACATTTTCCCACGGTGGGATATACACCTACAGTATACTTGGCAATGTGTGTGTTTACAGTAATAATGTACTGCTCTGACATCAACCTGGTCCAGCTCTCTCATGGCAGCCATGTTGTTCTGAAACTTGTCGAGGCTCCAGAAGGTAGAGATCCCCAGCTTGGTGTTCTGCACGCGCACCTGGATTTCATCTCCCTTCTCCAAGTCAGCCTTGTCTGTGCTCTCGTGTCTGAAGCGGAGAGGAGCCAAGAGGTCCAGCGACAGTACACATCCTCAGTTACATGCACTTCAAGTCTCGGATTCCAGCCCATACGTAGGATTCATTGTCAATGTAATATCATTATAATTAATTTGTGATCAGCCACACTGTGGGGTGAGCCATGTCAGGAAGAAAAGATGGAAACCCTACTTGAGACAACAGCCTAACATGACTAAATGTTTCTAGGATAGTTACGCCCTGGTGATGAACCCTTTCAGTTTACTGATTGTATCCCCTCTGAGGTGACTTGTCATCTATATATCATAGAGACCATAAGAGAATAAATGTCACCAAATGAATCAGTTAATTCAAATGGTAATGGCTATAATACCAAGCTCCATCATACCTGCTGAAGACTGTGTGCTTCTTCAGTTTAGCACTGATTTTGTTGGCTTCCTCAATCATTAAGGACAGCTTCATGGCATCCCATTGTGGAGCAACTACGATCCAAACATGAAACAAACAACACAAAAGAGGCGGGTAGTTTGTGTAGCCCACTTCACACTGAAAGGTGATATACTCTATATTCACAATGGAATGTGTCAAAATCAAAATTAATTATGGAAAGTGATTTTCACTTTCTTTATATTTAATTGAGTCAGCCTCTTAAACCAAGACCAAGAATAATAGCATGCACGTAAGTTGACCCGGCCTGAATGCTAACCATGATTCATAACTGTGTGTTTTCATATTGGATCAGAAGGTCTCACCGGTCCTGGGAGTGCGATTTCCCCTCATAGCTCTTTTCATCTGCATCTCCTCCAGGTCTTTGCCTAGCTTCTTTTTCTCTTCCTCCAAGGCTTCAACAATCCGGGCCTGACGCACGCGGTGCTCTTCCATTGCCTGAACACATTACCATAATGCACATCATATTATAATCTCCACATTAGGGAACAGCAGGCCAAAGCATTGACCACACAGTTTTTAAATACCTCCCCAAATGACTAACCACTTATTGCCCTGAATGCTTATCACCTAATTTCTCAGGAGACTGAGAAATGTCATTACTGGGGATTGTGGGTAATCAGTCTTCCCTGCTAACTGTGCTGATTAAAACAATATAAAAGACATGTTTCCCCTTTCAAGAGTTTAACCGCACAGCATTTCAGATGAGTGTAATACACTGTTAACTATGGCCTAAGATTCGTCCTGTGCTGTGCCCTCACCTGGGCCTCCATGCGCAGGCGGAGGCGTTTCCTCTGGGTATCCACCTCCTGCTCCAGCCCCAGCTTGGCCATCTGCAGCTCTGCCACCTGGCTAGCCACCTGCCGCCGCGCCTCCTCCTGGAGTCGCTTTCTCTGGGTCTCCTCCTCCTAAGGGAGAGCAAGATTCACTCTAATGAGCCAAATAATAGGACAGGCTTGTTTAAGTGTTGGAGAAAACATATTTACTTATAAAAGAGTAATAGCAGCATGTGATTGTAAGTCGTTTTGGATAAAAAGCGTCTGCTAAATAACATAATTCTATAAGAGAGGTGATCAATATATGATTAGCAGGTATAACATGCACTTGATATAGAAAGATATAGAGATATAAAGATATATAAGGTGGAAGAAAATTAAAAAAAAAAAAACTTTTCTTTATGTTTATGGTCTGCGTACCAGTTCTCTCTCCAAGCCTCTGATGCGGTCCTCATACAGGGCCTTCTGGTCACACAGCTCCTTCTGTGCCACCTCCTTGGCCATCTGGATGCCCTGCATCATCTCCTCTTTAGCCTTCATATGGGCCTCTTCAATCTCTGCTTCCAGCCTGGAACAAACGGCCAGGCACAAAGGGAAGCCCACCAAAATGACAATACAGTTAAGAAATTAATTGTGCAAAACCTTTTCCTATTTACCTGCAAGGAGATCTGAAGCATTAAACTCTGTAAAGCCTTTGACATAAACACACATAAAGGAGGAGTTTTATAGAGCTGTAACACTGAGGGGATTGTCTACAAACAAACTTACTTTGCTCTTTGAGCAGAGAGCAGCTCATTTTTGGCAAACTCAAAATCTTTCTGCCCATCGCCGGAACCTGTCCAACATGACACCCGCTTCCCAGAATGCACTTCGGCTGGGTGGTTGAAGCGGAAATAGTGATCTCCGCCCAGAATCACCCTGTCACCCTGGTGACCACACGCACATTAGAAATACACAATGTATAGACACCTTGGTATTTATTGTATTAACATGGATTACTTTACAAAATGCTAAGACTATGAAACCAGGAAAAGATGTGTTTATTTTCCTTACGTGGTGCAGGACAGTGGATTTGGAGATCAGGTTCCCGTTAACAAACGTCTTGGCATTTTCCATTGGAGTGATGCTGATTGTTCCATTGACACTGGATATGACACTGAAGGCACACAGTACTTCTTATGGAACCACTGATCTAAGCCAAATATGTGACACTACTGTGTGTGTTCACTTTATAAACCTTTGTCCCAGCTGGTCACATGCACCCCAAACCCCCCTCCCCTCCGGCTGGGCCTCACCAGTGCTGCTCAGCTATGAGGGCTCCTGACAGCTGGATGTCGTGAGCCGACTCAGACTTCAGCTTGCCCACCCTGGTCAGTCCCTCCCTTATCATGTAGAGCAGCATCTCTGAGAGCTGTGGGTCCTCGTTCAGGTTCACCAGGTTAGGAAGACGGTTGTCCACTTTGAACGTCACACCTGCCCTCTGGAGTACACACGCACGCACGCACACACACACACACACACACACACACACACACACACACTATGCATTTATTAAATTTTATTTTGTTTTATATTAGAAAATAAAGACCACTTGATTTTGTTTCCATGCTGATAATGACTGGTAGAATGATAAAATGATAGGTGAACCGTAGCTCAAGATTATGTAAAAATAATTAAATAAAATCACATGTGAAAAGACAATGGGTTTTGTTTTTTAAGAAAAGTAATTCTGTGTTGATCCACCTGCAGCTCTCTGGTCTCCTGACGTTTACGGATCTCTGCTTGCTCTAGCTTCTCTTTCCAAGCCCTGAAAATAGAAGTGAATAGACGCAACTAAAGTGAGTAAAGAATATTAAGACTGAGGAACCGCGTACGATTTACAGTACATTTTCATGCAAACTCCTTGGTACTCATGTAAGCTGACATGCTTTATCACAGCTGGACAGGTGAGACATTTACACTCTCCGCGAGACTACTTGGTCACAGGCAGTGGAACAACAAGGTATAACTGTTTGCAGTAATGCTGACCGGTGTGCTTCGGCCATCTCTCTCTCCTGCTGGCTCAGTTGGCTTTTCAGAGTCGCGATCTCCTGCTGGAACAACCGGACCCTCTCCGGTTCCACACCCTGCGAACTCATCTGGGTCGCACGTAGCTTCTCCACCTCCGCCTTCAGCTCTGTGGTTGAAAGGGACACAAATGCTATCGCTGTAGATAAAATAAAATAGTATATTGTAGTGCTTTTAAAAAGCAGCGTTTAAGTATGCCAATGTGCATTTTATTTTTTTTAAATCCAAAAAATGTAATCAAAAAGGAAAAAAACGCAAAATGTATGTAAAACAAAAAAAAGGTTCTGATTTGTTCTAACCCTGACATTTTCAAGAATAAAAAAGCATTAAGTTCTGTATGTGTGCATCACACCAGGAAGAGGAGTCAGCGCTACATCCAGAGCTCCTCCTAGTGCTCAAACATTCAAATTACCTCATAAAAATAATACTTGCATGACAGTTAGCTGCCATGTACAGCTGACAGTGCATAAATATGGCCTGGAGGCAAGGTTAGAGACAGGCCTTAATTGAACTGGGGGTGAATAGGATGGTGATGGATAGCTGGGTGGATGGGAGGATATGAGAGAGAGAGAGAGAGAGAGACAAGAAGGGAGGGAGGGAGGTAAGAATAAAGTAAGAGAGCCTAAGAAGAGACAGACGGGTAAGAAACAACTAAAAAAGATACACAACAAGAAAATGGTAAAAGAATATTTCACAATTTCAGGATTTGCTTCAACAAAATGGACATGTCATCATGTGAATGTATGGAAAAGACAAACAAGCCATTAATGCATCAGAACTGGAGTGTGTACATTGTAAATGTACCCAGTTTGGCATACAGCATCTTAGAGAAATCCAATATTGCTGCGAGGTCCTGGCTCTTGGACTGTAAATATGTGCATAATTCTTCACGCATGTGCCTGTCCACGCCCGATGTTACATTCCTCCAATAAGAATCGAGCTGTTGATTCTGACCTCTGATGAGCTTGGCGTTGGTGTCCTCGTTGACCTTGGCCTGGTTGATGATGGTGCGAGCCTGCTGCGCATAGCGAAGAGTGCTCAAGCTCTCCTCCACGTTGCTGTCCGTGGGGCTGAGTGTGGCTATCATAGCAGTCTTGGAGTTGCCCCCAAGGCTCTCCTTCAACAGCCTGTGAGGACCAATGAGGATAGAGGTAACGGTTCTAAATGTCCATATTCCTGAACCAATGTTGGGAGGAATTCGTATCTTTAAGTTAAGTAAAATAGCAGCCAACCATTGACTCCAGCTGACACTCCTAAAAATGAAGACTTTATTTCGTAACTCTGGCAGTGGACAAAAGGTTTATGTAGCATGTTCTCTCACCATGTGAGGACAGACTCCCTGTAGGGGATGAAGACCTTCCTCCTGGCCAGGGCTTGTTCTGACAGGGCTGAGATCACCTTTCCCAGGGTCAGCAGAGACTTGTTGATGCTAGCACCCTCCTACAGGGACACACCCACGGTTATTAAACGTGACTTTTGCTGTACACTATGGATTAGTATGCTTACTAATAGGGCCCTACATTTATTGCTTTAGTGTTTCATGTTTGCCCAGGTCATTCCTATTAGAATGCAAGGTTTAGTGTGTGTACCCTGAGTCGGTCTCCGCTGGTCTGGGCTGAGTTACAGCGCTCGCTGCCTGCAAGGTCGACCAGGTTGATTCTACTGGTGATCCGGTGATCATGTTCCTCTCCCTCCACAAACTCTGTCTACACACAAACACACACACACGTTAAAAGCACTCTAGTGTTGAGGCTGTAACAAACAATCTAAAACATGTGACACAGTAACAACAGAAAAGGAGGGAACTCTTGATAATTAGTGCAGGCACACATTAATGCACATAACCCCCAACACACATACACACCCCCCGACACACTACCTTGGTCTGGGTCATGACTAAGGTAAAGACAGAATGAGATCTAGAGCTCTTGTCGTTCATGCCGGTGGCTGCTGTGGCTCTCTGCTTGTTGCCAAGCTCCAGCCAGCCCTGTAGGCCCAAAGAGGTTCAAATGAGGTTCAACACATATTCCCAGTAGGAAAGAGGCAATAATAAAGATGTGAAATTGTTAAGAAGTCCAATTTACCTGGATGTCGCTGTAGGAGCTGACCACATTTCTGTGATAAAAAAAAATAAACACTTAGTATCTTTGACAACGTTCAAACATATTTTGCAAATGTAATATTGCTTCTTACGCAGATAAGTCTGCAACGTAGGGTCCATGGACTGGATGTTCCCTCACTCTGAGCTGGAAAAGGAGAAATTCATAATTTTAGATGGTTCCTCATATGGCCCAATTTACAATTTGACATTGCATGAGTAAATTTTGATAAATGTTTATTAAGATGTGTGATAAAGTGGCAGCTTCACTAGGTCATAATCGCCCTGCCCTGGGCTGGGTTATCATAACAGCCGTAGAGAAGTGAAAGTAACTAGCCCAATATTTAACAGCCACCAATGCACCATTAAGGATCACCTACATAAATGTAAGAAAAACACCTTTCTCAGTGACTGGTTGCATACTTACCGGCATTTTCTTCTGGTGTTGCTCATCCCTGGCGACTAGCAGGTCATGAATCTTCTCATTGTACACTTCAAAATAGCTCATCTCTAGATGACACGTGACCTGCAACAGAACATGTAATGTAACTTAATAAAACAACATCTTCATCAAATGGTTGTCCATCCTCATCCTCATCGTCGTCCGCTTATCCGGAAACGGGTTGTCCAATTATTTAAAAATTATGTATTGCTCAATAGACAAGGTTCAATAACCTATAATATTGAACCTTGTCTATTGATCAATACAGGATCCATAGAAAGCATTGGGGGGGGTATGGGTTCATTAGTTGGAAACTATGTTTTTCAGTAAAAGAAAATGTTACCTTGTCATTTTCGACAGAAACCATCCTTGAGAAAAGCTCCTGGCAGAACCGCGGAATCACTCCAGCCTCTTCCCCAAAGCCCATCATACTGTAAAATAATAATACAAATAATCATAATAATCATAATAATATTTCAAAATCAATCGAGTGGAAAAAATAATAAATGAAGAGCAAATTAAAAATAAATGTGAATGTTGCTTTGGATAAAATTCATACTGAACCATTTGAATTCCCAAAGAAAATCTACTCACGTGTATGACTTGCCAGAGCCAGTCTGGCCGTAGGCAAATAGGCAAGTGTTAAATCCTTCAAAGGCCCTCTGCAGTAGAGGCCTAGCAAGGGCCTGGTAAACCGTCTGCTGACAAGCAAAGTGGGGGTCCTTCTCGTCCACAGAGGAAAAGGAGAAATCATAGGTGAAGGAGTAGGTCTGTTTAGTGTATGGGTGCTGGACAACAGTCTCCTGGTCTTTCACGGAGATCACCTGCAGTGCTTTCTCAGTCTTCTCCCTAGAACACAGGACACACACACACACACACACACACACACACACAGACCGAGAAAGAATGTATAACTCACATACAGAGAGTAAAGCTTGCAGTAGCCTAATATTACAATGAATGTTGTCAGTGACTTTTTTGATAAATGATTCATACCTTGCACTGAATGGACGGAGACGGACTGCTACTGTCACAGCACTGTTCTCCATCTTAATTAATTCTTGTTGCTTCAGAACCTCACTAGGGCGCACCAAAGGTTCTGCGGAGATAGCTGTTGGGACAGCAGTACAATTCCTAGCCTCTCCAGCTAATGTCTTCCTCTCCAATCCTGGCGTTACCATGGTGTTTGGATTTGACACAGCTGTAGAGACCTTTATCCCCCGGGAAGCTGCAATGGGCTTAACATCTTCGGCTTGTGGAATTTGTACTTTTGAAATTGCCGACTTCCCTGACACCGCTTTCGGGACTTCCTTTCCAGCCAACCTCTCAAATACATCCTTTTTTGCTGCGATCTTTTCAAATAGGGTCTTTTTGGTTGGAGTGGCGAATGTTCTGACTTGCTCCTCTGGCTTTGCAATGTCTACGAGTTGACTGGCTGTGCAGGACAGAGTCTTGTTCTGTGCCACTTTACCCGGGGCATCCATACATGCAGATGACGTGCTAACAGGTTCTCTTGTGTTTACCTTGGAGGCCGTTTCCTTCAAGCTGACAGACCTGTGCACACCTGTGCTGATCGGCGTCCGGCTGTTTGACTCAGTGAGAACTTTTTGTCGTGCACTATTACTGGAGGCAAAACGCTTCCCCTGCAAGGCTTTACTGATATCATTCCCTGCGCTTTTATCAATGGAGCGTGTTCTGGTTCTGCGTTGCAGAGTCAATCTGTTCTCCGGGGCAGGGGTTGTGATTTGCGTGTTCTCGCTCATTGTTTTCTCCGCGTTCTTCATACTAGTTTTTCTCCTTTCCAGCGTGAGTCGACCACGGCCAGGCGTGCCAGTACCACGGGCCTGCTGTCCGCTGCTTGTGATGACGTAAGTCCTGTGGACCTCCCTGCTTTTAGACAGGGATGTGCTATCATCCGCAGATTGTATAGTATTTTCTTCTCTTAGATCTGTGTGAAGCTGTCTGGCAGGTGTCCGTGAAGTTGATTTTGCCAGGAGGTGGTCATAATAAGCTATGTGCTTTCTCGCTGGTGTATAAAATAACGACATGACGATCCGCTGCTACGGTAGGCCTATAGATTTAAACTGAAAACTAAAAAATAATTTGTGCAATTATGCAGATTGCACTAATGTCCCGTGATGAGAAGAATTATTGGTTTTATGGCACATCTTCCGCTGAAAACGGTTAAAATTTAATAAAATCAATTGTCCTTAACACACTAAGTTAGTTGGATACGGGCTGTTGTCCCTCCCTGCAGAATAGTTAACGGCTCCTCGTTGTTAGCTGATCTCATTCGGATTAAATGACGTAACGTTACCGTTTTAAACACGCTCATACGTTAACTAACCCCGCTACAGAGATCACATGTGTGATATTTGCCGTAGTTGGACCGCAAAATAACAGCGAAACTAACATTTGTTAACTTTTTTTCTCAGCTGACACCCGCTTCCGTGTTTACCCGCTTCAATTTCAAACTACGGATGCAAGTGATAGTTGATTGGCTAGATTCTCGGAAGTGATTACGTCACGTCAAGACAAGCAACTACATTAAATTGCCGGTAGGCGGGAGTATTTTCAAGGTTATGCCGTTTTAGTCTTGAACTTTAGTGCGTCTGGCAAATCAGATCCCTTGGTAAATCAGATCTAATCTTAAAAAATTATAATAGGCAAAACTATAAAATGTAGACTTTACTGTGTATAGCATTAACAAAATTATAGCATGTTAATTGACCAGAGCTTCTATATGATGATAATGATTATGTAAGGTAACGTTTCTCTCAATTTAAATATGGGTTTAATGTCTTTAATTACACCACTGAAACTACTTGGAAAAAATTAGCTTTTTTTATTCTGTAAAACTATGTATTCACAATTGTTAGCTAACACAATACACAAATATATGCGTCTTGCATCTAGTAAGTGCAATTTACAGCACAGCTGTTATTTCTTGCGGCGGTCATGTTTTCTAATAATGTCAATGAGGTTGTCCTTGGTGACAATCGGGTCATCGGGGCGTGATTTGGCCTTCTGTTTTGCCCTTCTCTGCTGCTCGTGGAGATGAGGAGAGTTAAGGAGCTGTGGGGGCAAGATGGATCCTGTGGGCTTGACTCTGTTAACAACCTCAAGGAATAGACGCTTATTGTTGTTGTTAAGAAAGGTGATGGCCGTTCCTCTGTGGCCCAGCCGACCCGACCTGCCCACCTACATAGGAGAACAGAAAATGTTACAGGTAACTAGAGGTGGAAATAAAAGATCCAGATAATATTAAAGCATACAATAAATAAACAAAAACTACTGTAATTAGCTGAGCAAATTACGATCAGCTGTTTTAATTCATAGCTGAAGAAAACTTACTGTTGCTGTTAATGTTCTGTTTTATCCTTCAGCAAAAACTACATAATGACATAGCACAAATGTATTTTTATATTTGTTTCTCGTGCTCACCAGAAACATTCTCGTGCACATCATACATTTTGCGGTAAATACACGTGAATGTGTACAAATGACGATTGTACAGCAGTTCATTCAGTTATATTTTTGTTTAGGGTTAGACTAGCTGGACGAGAAAGTTTCTGTTGCTATGTCGTTTTTGGTGAAAGATGAAACAGAACATTAACCAGTTTTCTTCAGCTATGAATTAAAACATAGTTTCGATATAACAAAGGAAATAATTTACAACTAGGTAATATAGCAGACACTTTTGTTGAAAGCGACTGAGTACAGTTCCAAGTATTACAAGTAAGGAACAGGTAGGGGTTAGACGTCTGGGCATGTTGGGGATCGAACCCAGGATGTTTCAGCTGCGACTCCACTACGCTAACTGCCACGTAAACTTTCCCTTTTTACAAACAGTATAGATTTTAAAATATGCATGTTACGGTCAACTCCATTGACCAAAGCACTGGTATTACAACTGGAGTTGGTCCTGGATCCTTTTTGTTCATCTTTACAAAACGTCTTGACTTGTGTTCAGATACTGTACATCAGAGTAATGATTTTGTGTTCGTTTTTGATTAATGACGAAACATCATTAGACTCAATATAGACCCAATATAATAGCTTCAAACTAAACCAATGACATAGGATTGTACCTACCTGATGAACATACTCATCCATGTTGGAAGGCATGTCAAAGTTGACGATCAGTTTGACATTGACCAGATCCAGTCCTCGGCCCAGCACTCCAGTACTGACCACCACCTCAAACTGCCCCTCCAGAAGACCCTAAACACACAACAAGGTTGTATCCTGTGTTTAGCAGGCTTGCATGAAGAATGGATCTTATTTACACTGACTGAACATGTCCTATTAGCCTTTTCGCAAATGGTGGAAGATAAATCTGAAGTAGTCATACTCATTGAAACCAAACATTATCTTTTATTATTTGAGTCTTGAGTTATAAAACCTGCAACACTGTGGGGTGCGAGCCTAAATTCCACCCCCACTTTTACGTCACTGTTGCTACTGGCCTTACCCTGAGGATGCGGTTGCGTTCCCACTGGCTCTTGTCAGAGTGGATGGCCACGGTGTTGAGACTCATCACCTTAGTTACCGCTTCACACAGCAAGTCTGCCCCCAACTTACAGTCCACAAAGACCACCACCGGAGGCTGGTACAGCTTGCTGTCCTGAAAGGAGATTGCAAGATTTGTATTGTTTACCTAGACAGTGGTGAAAGAAATTGTCATATGGACAAAATCGTGAAAAACACCAGAAAAGACTGAAAGACAGTATTTTACCCTAGGCCAGAAGTGAACATTTAATAATTGCACGTGCTTTGGGTTTAGCGCTCCTCTGTGTAATTGGCATTGTTGAAATAGTCTGTATGGAATATGTTCCTTTTTGACTGATTTCACAACATTTAAAGACAGAATATAAGCAACCTGCAGGTTAATTGGTTAGTTTTATACCGAGTCACACTAAATTTATCGTTTCATTAAAAAAAAAAAAGGCACTAATGATTTAAAACAGATCCTAATATTCTAAAATATGACCTGACTAGCTTTATCCACTAAGTTTATGAAAGCACCCCTTTCCTTGCCGTGTGAATGGTGGAAGCCATTGGTTAAATTCCTGAAGTAAGGCCATGGCTTAAGGCCCAATCATTTCCTCTGGACGGTGGGGAGAGAGCAGGGCTGTCTACAAATGGACTATTTTGGAGACTGGTCTTTGGATCTCCAGCACTTCCAACCTCTCAGAGACAGTTATTACAAATTCCATGCTGGCTGCAATGCTCTTGGAGCATTGCATACATACCTAGAGCTCTAGGCACTGAATGATAAATCAAATTGATGTTTTAGTAGCTTATCTCTGGTAAATCACTCCCTTATTCCCCACACGGTATAGTAAGTCGTAGTTTAAATCTATGACTGGAAAAACAAGTTTTCATTCGAATCAATGATTACACTACTTGATATTACAAATGAACACAGCTTTAACTAGAGAGCTGGAGTTAGATGTCGCGTTGTAACAGTTGAAAATCAATAACAATCGATAACACCATGTATGGTGTCAATCTCCACACGATTGACACCACCATTGCCCAAACTGCTACAGTGCAGCTGATCACCGGAGTAAACGCCTTCACCCTTCAAGTAACACATTTCATGCATGACTACAGCCTAGCTAACTGTGATAAGCAAACAGGCCTGAGTGAATAAAGATTCAAAACATAACTCTAACACACATTAAGGATCTCAAAGAGCTTCTTCTTCTTGGACGGCTCCTCGACCCACAGCAGGATCTGCCTGACATTGGCACAGGGCTGGTTCCTCTGCCCGATGGCAATGCGGATGGGATTCTGAGTTAAACGTGTGGCCAGATGCTCTGTCCCAACGGGGATGGTGGCCGAGGTCAGGAGAGTCTGACGGTCCTCTGGTACCTGCTCCAGAACCTCAAGGACCTGCTGCTGGAAGCCCATCTTCAACATTGTATCAGCCTGCAGAACACAAACCCAAACCAGGCTTTATAAAACACTTACATTTTGATCCTAAGTGCTGAATTGATTTCGACAAAGATACTTCCAATACCTCATCAACCACCACCACCTTGACTCTGTTGAGCTGCACTGCTTTCTGCTTCAAGATCTCAAGGAGCCTTCCAGGAGTGGCGATAACAATCTAAAAAGGGAGAGTGTTTTTAGAGTGCCTCAACTCACTGCAGTGTCTATTAACTAAATATATCTAAATTGATGGTCAAACAGCAGGGTAAACATTCATGTTCTTCAGAAAAAATATATTATGGCAAGGGGGAAAAAAAATTTGCTCGTACTTTAATAGTGTGTTTCAGGCGGTGGAGTTGTGGGGGCAGAGGCATGCCCCCCACCAACAGAGCAGTTCGCATGTTGGGCAAGCCCATCACCAGTTCCTTGGTCTGCCTTTCAATCTGAATGGCCAGTTCCCTGGTGGGGGTCAGAATGAGAGCTGCAGGGCTGTGCACGTCGTCATCTGGTTTCTGGAAGAAAAGGGTAGACAGACAATGTTAAGCTGATGTAGATACCAATTACATTTAGATGAGTTTTAGAAAAAACCCTAATACAGCTTGTTTTTTTTTATTGTTAAAAGATCATTTTGATTAAGTCTATTTCCATTTCTGTCAACGTCAACACCAACTTCAAGGAGGTTGTAGCAGGGCCACAGATAAAAATAGGCCTTGTCTTATGAATTACCCAACACTGTTCTTTCAGGGGCTGAGGGATCAAACTAAGAAGAAAATGGGACTGTCCATAAAGTTTACTTCCACCAGCGAGGGCGCTAGACACCAGGCGTGAATGGTGTGAAACACAGAATAAAAAAAAACACATGGAAGGTTTTCTGGATAAAATGAAGCAAGACCATCTCTGGGATGCCCTGCAAAACAACATGAGCCTTGTATATTATTTATACTCCCCACCTCAACTTTGGCACAACATTGGCACATGCTTTTGTGTCCCTCAAGACACAATATGCCTGATTGATCACTGGATCCTCAAGGCCAAAGATTACCTCATTAACTTGACACAGTGTCTCTAATAAAGTTAGTACAAAGACATAAACACCCACATGTGAAGTTCATGTGATTACCAAGGACACACCTAGTCTGATGTCACACAAGCATTTCCCCCACCTCAGCAGCACCCAACTAAATTTAAAAGCATGTGACCTACAAGCAGGGCTGTGCAAAAAAACAGCTGAGTATCGCGATATTTTATTCCACGATACTGTATAAATTTTTTTGGACCCACATATCGATACAAAAATTTTATTACACGAAAGATATATAGAACAAGACAGGGAATAGATATACAAAATGAAGGATATAATTCAATCAATACATTATTCATGTTTTAAACATGATTTAAAACAATGTAATGCAAATATTGTTTTTATAAATTGTTTTAAATAGTTTTCACTCAATTTATCTGCCGAGTTATCAATATAATGTTATGTACATATTAGACTACCCAGCAAGTTGTATTTTCAGCTCCATTTTAAAATGTTCATGTAGATTATTGCAATGTATCGCAATATGTAGCGTATCGTGATACGTATTGTATTGTGACCCATGTATCGTGATACGTACCGTATCGTGAGGTCCTTGCCAATACCCAGCCCTACCTACAATCACATGACAAACTACATAAACAGAGAAATATGATGTCTATAACGTACCTCCAACGCCCTCACTACCACTGGCAGCAGGAAGGCCACAGTCTTCCCTGAACCAGTGTCAGCGCTGGCGATCACGTCCCTGCCCACCAGACCAACAGGGACCATCTGCATCTGCACCGGTGTGGGGGCTTCGTAGCCAGCCTTCTTCAGGTTGGAATTCAGTGTGGCTGGGAAGCCACAATGTGCAAACTCAATGATGGGTCGAACCGCATCTTTGCCTTCAACACTGATGGCAAGTTCACGCTTTACTCGCTGCATTTGGTCCTCTGTAAGACCTGAAATAAATGGATCTTCCTTATAGGTATAGCTTCTGTCAAGTTCTCTCGAGTTTAGAGTTGCCTGTGGTGGTGGCAGGTTGTTCTTATTGCTTGTTTTGTCGTCGTTAAAAGCCTCCACCCCTGTCCCCAGTCCCATCTGGGCTAAGTGGTTAGCCTTACATTCAAGACTGCAAACATCATTGTCAGTGCTATCGCAGATGTATTCCCCATAACGCCCACAAATCACACACACCGGTTCCCCAGGCTCGGGCCACCTCTGACTTTTACGATAGGATTTGACAGGTTCCTCGTCCTCATCCTCTGTGTCACCTGAAGAAAGCCCCCGATTGTCTTCACATTGTGAGTCCTCTTTTGCAGTTGTAGTCTCTCCGGTTTCTTCTAATTTCTGCTCCTTTGTTCTGGTGTTCTGGGGGTCTGGTTCTTTCTCCTCCTCATTGTGACTTGCGGTGGAGGTATGTATCGGGGTGTCAGGAATGTCTTCATTTTGCCTCTCCTCTGAACCCACTTTGGTCTTCTTGTTGAGAACTTGGCCAGAGCCCGCGCCAGGTCTTTTGACTTTAAGAGATCTTGGCATGAACATTTTTAGACGTTTATCCTGTGAAATAAAAAAGTGGAAACCACCAGCACATTACAGAATTACAACGTTATTTAGTACAACGATATGTTCCTAGCTGTAGCATAATCCTGTTTTGACAAGTCAACTTCTCCCACACATTTCCAAGGCAATTCGTTTGAGGTAATTGTATCTGTTAAAGCTAACCGAGCCTCCAAATGTATGCTATCTTAACTACTGCACTGTTAAACACTGCCTGAACACACAAACTGATTGATAAAATATATTGTTTGCTCGCAACGTTACCTTCTTCTCTCATTTTTCTCGTTCCTGACTTGACAGCCACCGACGCTTACCGATGACGTACGTTTTCCCATCGCATTTTGGGTATTGTTGTTCATTGAGCAGTGCGATATCTCAATTTTTGTCGTTGTAAATACAACATTTATTTATATTTCATTAAATGTTTGCGAATTAAAAATGGCCATAACGCCTTTAGGAACATATCAAAGCGAAAATCTTCGACTTTTGTCTAGACTGAGTGTGTAAGCCGTGGATGGGGAACAAAGTAGCTTTATAGTCCTGGAGCTAACGGGTACCGGGTACATGAAAAATACTTCGTGGTTTATTTTTTCTTGGATAAGGGACTTTAAGAAAATTTGTACAATAATCTATTTTAATGAAGACCATAATTGTGCGTTTCATATTATCACTAATGACATGCACACTGTTCTCTTTCCATGTGAAGAAATTGGATTGGTGGTCCGCGCATGCGCACAGCATAGACGTTCGAGCCACAGTGCGGCATAACTGCAACAAGAGACAGCAGAGATTGGAGGGGAAATACAAAAACACGGGCTATATATAGAGGAATACGTAAACATGAAATGGAGGGCAATTGCAGATAGAGACGCAAAAGAATGGAATTATTTTTGCTTTCATTTCAATTGAAGAGAATACGCGCCCCTGAAATCTGTGGAACGCTTGACAGCTACTCCGAAAGTGTCCGTTTCATATGGGAGCAGAATGGATGAGAAATACAACGTCCAGCGTATCAACGTGAAAGAAAAGATCCGTAGACTGCAGACATCTGTTAAAATACAGGACACAGAAGGCAGTGCATTTGCACTAGTCTATTTTGTTGCATGAAAATACATGAGTGATCATTGGAATGTTATCCTTTTCTGTTGCTTAATAGGGTTTTAGAAGACAAGTCAGGGAGTACAATAATGGGTGAAGTTCAGGACACAAAGGATGGTAAAAAGACATTTGTTGCTCCAGCAATAAAGTCTTTCGATCACTATGACTTTTCACGGGCCAAAATCTGTTGCAGCCTCACTTGGCTTATTGCTCAAGCCTATGGGCCAGGTAGGTGTTTTTACTATATGCGTGCTTTATTCACAATCATGAAATCAGCGTTTGTCAGAATTATCATTTATCTTTAGGTTCACAAACACTATTGACTTTCCCATTACGGATCATCTAAATACATTTCCTACTAGACCGATGATATTCCCCTAGAGAGAAACGTATAATACATTTTCCTAAGATCTCTGCGGTTTTGTGCGTGGTGTGGTCACAATAGATGTAAACACGGTGGTGTGAACAAGTCTCGTGCATATTATACTATATAATAATATAAATATTCATCATCATCATCATCATTGAATAATAAAGATGCTACTGCATCTTTATTGAAGGGGGAGAGAGCATGATCTGACAAGCAAAGTCTGTTATATCAATCTCAGACAAGGACGATTGCACCCCCTGGGATAATAAATAAATTGGCCCCTGTTGCCAACATGAAGTGTACTGTTGTGTATTGCCTGGTTCGATCCCAGCCAAACCAATACTGTGCTTCACTCGTTGTGGATGTTCATAACAATCACAGGTTGCCTCTCAGTGGCGTGTGCTTGTAATTGTGCTTGTTCCTTCTCAGTGCTTAGGTGTACCATACACAATAGGCTTCACGTTTTTTTTTTAGGGCACCCATTCACAGTTAATGTAGGTTCGTGCAGTGGTTAAAATGTCTGCACTGGGTGCAGAAAGTCCTGGTTTTGGTACCCAGTGGAATCCAAATGTTACCACAAGATGTTCAGAAAGTCACGGGTTGGCTGTGTATGGTCCAGGAAACACAGACACATTTGTAGCTGAGAGATGCCTTTGTCAAAAGACACTAAAGCAGCTATAGTCATACAAAGAAAGAGAGATATGTGCAAGTTAATGCATGCTTGGCACTGCCCTGTAGTGATTTAACTTTGCATGTTAACGTGTAGGATTCCACGGTGCAGTGATTAGCACATCTGCATTACATACAGAAAGTCCTTGGTCCAGTGTTGTGCCATCTGTCATTGAGAATGATTGTGCATTGGATCGCCAGTTGCCTTTATATGGTGGCATCACAGGTTGCGAGCTAGTATTAGAGGGGATCAGCCATCACAGAGGCTGGCACAGCTTGTCATTATGACCTTCTGATTCCTTTCTAATAGGCTCAATTAATATAATTGGCATTAACAAAAAAATACCAAATTGTGTTTATATCCTGTCACACAGTTGACCTGTCTAATAATACAGACAGCATATGTCTGTGTGCAGACATGCATAAATCATTATACAGACAAAATGTGATGCTGCTTTAACCAGAAAGCAGCTTATTCCTCACATCTCTGTTGTAATACCCCAGAATACCATAAGATCCTTAGTGTATTTTATATCTGGACTGAATGAAATGGGTTGACTCCAAAAATATAGTCCTCCAGAGATAGAGTGAGAGAAAATGTGAAAGGGAGGGATAGAGAAGGAGTTCAACCCCTGTATAGTGACAGGATGCTAATTCTACCTTTACTTCTAGTCCAGAATACAGCGTCCCAACACCCCATTGAAAATAATGTTCACACCTCCTGAGATCTAGATATTTGCTTTGTTTTTAAAACGACTGGTTACTTTGTTTTGCTTGGCATCACAAATTATGACTTGATTTATATTCAGGCAAGACAAATAGCTTTTGTACAAAAACATTATCTATATTGTAAAAAAACTGCATCTTCGTGAAATTTTTATCTAGTTTAATTTCTACGTAAAAAAAAATTCTACGAATTCTTTTACAACCAGGTACAACAGACTTGCCTGAAGTAAAATAGATTGTGCACATGCACACTTCCTTGCCGGTAGAATTCCTGAAATTACACACAAATACACTATACACTAAGCCTTTTTCTTTGATGAGGACTACTGTGCGAAGGGTATTCCCGGGGAGCTAAAGGATGTTGCGATTCGAGCCGGTTGAATCGATCAGCTTTCCTCTCCATGCTGCAGTTGCTATAGCGACCAAAGGGTCTGGCCACACAGCTCCATCTTGAGATGCCATCTAAGCAGAAGTCATTGAAAAATATAGAAGACTCCAGAAGCTCTCAGAGTCCATGTACAACAGAGAGAAAACAACAAAACAGAAAAGGAAACAAGTCCAACTCTATACAGTTTTATAATGTATCTATATGCTAGCTTACTGCTCTACCACTCATAGACTGCATTTATGTACTGTAAATGAATGTCTTTGCCAAAACCGAGCAAAGAATGATGTTCAATTTTTAATACTGGCTGTATAACTCCTTGTCTAATTTTATCAGACACCTTTTAAATGTGTGTAACATGCAATCACGACCATACACAGGGGTTGGCTGTCAAACCATTCCGTGAACGTTTTATTCACAGGTTTCCATATACAGTGTGTTCAATAAATCCATCCAGAGTCTCTCAGGGTCAGGCCAGTGTCTTGCCTCCCTGCTCTGTGTGAGACTCCCGTGGGTTTGCTCCCACGCTCCTCTTACTGTGGAGATTGGTGTTTAGTTCATTGGCCTACACCTGTTTCCAATCTCCAAATCCCGTGAACCACACCTCCCGGCACTCCCTCCTATACAGACATCGCTAAACCACGCCCAAACCTCCACAATGGGCATATACAGTATATTTGACGGACATTGTATCCTCCCAACCACCTGACTGAGAGTGAATTCTTTAATGGGGGAATTGACCCCATAACCCTTTCAATGCGACGCACAATGCATTTTTCTAGCACAAGTAAAGATTACCTCTCCAGACGACCTCTCTCTCTCGCTGTCATTATACAGACAGCATCCCGGAAGACCTGAGGGATCCCTTCTACACTGACCAGTACGATGTGGAACACCTCAAGCCGCCAGTGGTCAGCTTGCTCTTGTCTGCAGACCTCTACTGTCGGGCCGGTAACCTCATCCTAAGGAGCGATGCCTCCAAGCCCCTGCTGGGCCACGAGGCCGCCATCCAGGCCCTGGCTCAGAAGGGCCTCTACGTCACTGACCAGGAACGGCTGGTCACAGAGAGAGACCTGTGCAAGAGACCTCTTCAAATGGTAAGAGATATTACGGGAGTCTAAAATAGTGGAGCTTTTAGAGATGCTTTTCAGTATTTAAGAAAATGCATATAAAATTCATGAATATATGAATTATCATAAGTCTGTAAGCCAAAGTTTTCATACTGTATAAATTAAATAAAACTACAGCATCCTGACTTAGCTTGACCACCAACTGTTCATCTATGTGGCTCTCTAACTCTGTCTGACATGTATTGTGTAATGGAGAAACCACTGTATTGGTTTTATACTACTGGCAGGTACTGGGATTGGAGTGGCTCCTGAAATTTGCTGGGCAATGTCTCTTATTTTACTTCCATAGCACTTTAATAAGCATGTTGTGAAGTAGGGTTTCAAATTAAGACGAGCTTTCAGTTAAATTATTTGCTGCCCAGAGCCAACATTCTGGTCTGTCTCCTCTGCTAGACATTTGGCAGGTAGCCAACCATCTTTTTGAAGGGCTGTTTGAATTCAAATGTTTTGCTTAGTGAAAGAGTAAAGACAGTAGACCAATACAAGTGTGAAACGTTTGGGATCAGGCAATTCTGTTGCAGGAGCAAGTTAAGATTTGTGCTTTGCCTAAGGGCACTATGGGCACATTCAACCAAGACAAATGAGAGGATGAGTTACCATCTTTATTGTTGTCATACTGTGTAGAGTTCATTGTTAAGGTGACTTTGTCGCAGCCTATCATGTGAGTACAAGGGTTATCCAAAAGTGTGCCTGAAGGCTGTTTGATGGGTCTCGCTGGTTTTCACTACTTGGCTAGGTTAATGCTGAAGTTATTTCGTTTTTGGGGGGATTTAGTGCACTTCTTGTGGAGAGGATTTCAGATGAGGCATTGAGTCTTGTTAATTGTATTGTATTGTTTTGTTTGTATTTATTTATTTTATTTTTTATTTGTAATTATTAATTGGGCTTGTGAATGTAGCCTGAACGACCCTGCTAATTTTTTCTGCTCTGCATATCAGTCTGGGTACTCCAGACTCCATTCAGAACCAGTTGGGACCCAGTCAGGGAGCGACCGTACAATCATCGTCCAGGTGGCTAGTGCAGTTGATGAAAGCAAGATGTGCCTGTGTTCGCCAAAATCCTCCCCACGTGGTTCTTGGTCTGATTGATTGAAGGTGGTCCAGGTGGCTGCAGATTACTTTATTTGCTCTATTGGCACGGCTCTATCGCTAACGTTTCTGAGTGGAGAGTGTGGGATTCTACCACTGTCTGTTAGTAGAAGGATTTAGTTTCTATGAGGTCTTGCACAATATTCCACAATATCCTCTTTTTTGTGTTTGTTTGCATTAAGAGAATGATATTGACAGTCAAATAACAAGCAAGAAAAATATCTATTTTGTATTTGAACACAGAACCTGGACATACTGCACTGTGTTTCCACAGTATTTTCTGGAACACGGTGAGCCACCAGGGTGCACCCAGCAGGGTCTTAAGTGAGGATTTTACACTTGGTTGAGCAAGGAGAACTTAACGTATCCCAGTGTTAAGCTGAGGGGGGCTACAGTAGGTGACTCTTTCTCCCTTAATCAAGTCCACTATTACTATGGCACAATCGAAGCAGCTAATTTATTGTACCTACTGTATGTGGGGAGTTCTGTTAATTAATATCAATTGGTGTAATGCAGGCAAAGCTTAGAATAAGGCAACCCCTCACCCCTCTTAGTTTACTTGCTTAGTTTCGCTAATGTCTATGGGATCATCATTATGTGATTTGATCCCGTAGACACTCAACAATTGAGCCAAGATAGCCTAATATTGCTGTTTGACATCACTTCAGACTACACAGTCTGGACTACAGTCCTAAGGCATTTATTAGTTTCTGACTCCGGAAAAGTGGGAAAAACTATATAATTCCTCAAATCCACTGTATCTCTGAACTATCTCTTTAACCAAATCACACACATATAGGCTATTCTACGTGATCTCCATTTGATAACTATCGTAATAACTAATGTAATATTTTTTCACTTCCATTCACTGAGCCTCCCCTGAAACTGTTTGAAGCCCCCCTGCGGAGGCCCGCCTCCCACTGGAAAACCTCTGGTTTAGTGCATGCATATTCTTTCAAATATGTTGCCATTCGTGTCTAAACGTTGCTACTTCGTTTTACATTCAGTCGGTGGGTGTGATAGACAAACTGTTTCTCTGTTGTCATATCACCCATGCTAACATATTGCGTTGTCCAATTCACAACACCACTCAACAACACAGCCCTGGTTGGTGTACAGTACTTTATTTATACCTATATTCTCCCTCCATCTCCTCCTTTTAGATGGCGCTATATATCCCTGACACCACCACAGGCATGTGCCCAGGCTGTATAATAACCAGGCTGGTAATCAACCTGATAACTTACACATGGCTCTGGCAGACACTGTCGCTCCTCCCTCAGGTGCTATGCTCCCACAATTACTGCTATAATGGTAGTACACTGAGAATAATGATTCATTCCGGTAGATGTGAGATGTGAGATGGAGAGTTTATGATAGAAAAATAAAATAAAGTAAAGGCAATAGCTTGGGTCAATATAATTCAGTATTAATGAATTCCTTTTTAGGTATGATATCATAATATGAAGTGTAATGAAAAGACATTACAGCAGGTGGACCATTTATAATTTAGGAGACTATTTCAAGATGTATGGCTGAGGAGTCGATCAGGAGAACATTCCTGCGTGTTGCTGTGTTTAGATGTAGTGGATGTAGTGCAGTGGGAAACAAAGGATGTACCTCAGACATTGGTTTGCTAATAATATGGCATTTATATGAAATGAGAAATTTGATGATGTGTGCGTGAGACACGCAAAGCCTGGATTGAGTTTTAAAGCGACAGCAGCGGTTTTTTCCATGCTGATGTTGTCTTCTCGTGGGTTGCTGTTGCAAATGTCAAATCTACTACTCTGCATTACAGTCTCTCTCTGCCTGTCTCTCTTCATTTAATGCCTTTATTCTCTTTCTGCCCCCTCATCCTTAGTTCTTTGGCTCAGTTAGGGAGTCAGGCGCAGCCTCTAAATTACAGCTGCCCACACGCTCCCCTACACACAGTTCTGTGCCACGCACGTTCCCAGGCACCTGTAGCACACAAACACTCGAAGAGAGAGAAAGATGAAGGGGAACGAGAGACGGAGGTGGGTGGTGGATCTCAAAATATATGATTCTAAAATTACATTACACGATATACGAGGGAGTTATGGCTTCTTCTTCATCATAGACCAGTAGCCTTCCCCATGACTTAAATATATCGGCCCCCACCGTATTTTGCAAGGCCCTGCCGCAGATATACGTGACTAATGTAAAACACCAACTATACTAGTGTACACATATACAGCAGCAAACAAAGAGTTGTGTCCATTAAAATTATGTTAACTTGTTGGGTCACTACTACTGTTTGCTGCATAGATGTAGTCTGGCCAAGATAAAAATACATAAAGATGTATAAGCATTTTCATAAATAAATAAATAATATAATGAATGAATAAATACATAAATAAAATGACATAAATGAATGAAAATGAATATGCAGTGTTCTAATGCTGTACTGTTTGATAGCAGTATGGCTACAGGATGTGTACAAGAAGCCGGGTGTATTTTCAGAAGCAAATGAACATATAAACAGCATGCGATGGGGTTTGTAACACTATGGAGGGAGCCATCCCTAGGAGTCCATCCCTCTGTGGCTGCGGTCTAATGTATAATGGATAGTGGATGTTAACGTGGTTAGCAGGTCACAGACAAAAGCACAAGAGGTCTATAGAAGATGGTGGAGGTAAATGACTTCTTTGTGTGTTTTGCTGCGCATGCATGTCTATTTGTCTTCTTTGAGCGCGGGGGTGTCTACACATTTATGAGGCCATGATGGTCTGGGCTTGTTGGGATTTGATTTGTCTGCGGAGAAGACTGGCTGCGCAGAGCAGATGGTATGATGTGCAGCAAAAGCACTTCACGTTCATCACTGTTAATTAAGAGAGAGGAGGTGGTGCAGTAGCTTCTTTAGTATTTTTGAAATAAAATAGCGTATATGATGCATAACCTATCTCATTATAAATGCATTTATAATGGGCTTACAGCGTTGTCCAGAGCAGGTTAACCTCCCCCCTTTACTGAAGCTTTACTGCTTCCACAGCATTTCAACACATTTAAAAGAGATATGCATTTCCATAGTCATGCTAACATTATTTCTAAATCATTTTATAACATAGTCTCTCTCATACCAAGAGATACAGGGGCAGATAAGCCATCTGCAAAAAAAGGAAAAATAGAGAATACACAGAATATAAAGCCTTCAAGGAACATAAACGTGCTGTCAGTAACATACAACAACATATTAATATACACTAAATCCCATTGTCTGAACCAAATGCACAGTGGCCTAAACCCATTTGTCCAATCAATCACTCTTTTTGCAAAACTCAAAACACATTCTCACTCACTGAAACACATTTCGCACTGTGATGCACTTGTGTTGCAAAATGTTAAACATGGAAAGCAAAAGTTAAACATAACTACAACACAGTTGTCAGTTGTCATCATGTGCTTTCTTTTGGCTTTTGCAGTAGGACTACTGTATTTTAATGCAAGTTCTGAATTTCAGACATTCAATACTGTATAAATTGCATTTAATATACAATGTATAATATACATTTTGCAAATACAAAATGTGTTTGCTATATACAATTTAAAAAAAAAAAAAAAATTTAAAAAAAAAGAAGGGTAACATGCCCTGGACACTGTGTTCTCCATTTTTATGGTGTAGTGTCTAATGAATGCCCTGTAGTGTTTCTATATTGACTGGCTTTGTGTATTACTTGAAAGCATTGTTTGATTTTGAGCACAGATAAAATGGTTTTGAGGCGATTGTTTGATATGCCAGAAGAGTCGGAGGTTTTGTGAAGATTTGGGTATGTGTTTAAAGTTTTGAGAAAATGGGTGAAGGTTTCAAGAAATGTGTCTTATGTAGTAAAAAAATGTAATAACTAAGGATTGTATTGCTGTGATGCTCAGCCAAGCTGCTCTTCATTCCTATAGGGAATAGCTTTAATATTTAATAAGGTTGTAGTGAAAAGGTCATGGACCTCCAGGCAGCATGTTCTGGTACATGGGCTACATATACTGTGTATCTGCCTCTCCGGTATGTCTCTACTGCTGTGAGGAGTCGGCGTAGAGCCTTATTTGGTTTCTCAGTTGTTATATAGTGGATGTAGGGGGGTTGAGATGTATATGACTGTGTGTGTGTGTGTGTGTGTGTGTGTGTGTGTGTGTGTGCGCGCGCGCGTGTGTGTGTGTGTGTTTTATATTTAGCATAAAACAGTCTTTACAGGTTTATAGTCCTAGCCTAATTTATATTAGTAGCCTAATATAAATTATGGTGAGTACAGCACAGGATTTAGCTTCTAACTTTGTGTTGTTATAACAACCACTGCATTCATTCAACGAATGCTTTGGGATTCATGCTAAAAAGGAAACAATGCATCCAAGATAATATTTGGGATTAACGCTACAATTGGGTTTATTTATCAGCCTATAATAAACGGAAGCTATTTTAGCTAACAAAACATTACAATATAGAAAGTATTCTTTAACTTTTTATAATTTAAGCTTGTATTTTATTGCTGAGGCAGCTATTATACTCTTTCACACAGATATTTTGCTTGCACACACGCGCGCACACATAAACACAATAGCAATGTATTTGGTCCATCCAATTAAACCAATATTGCTGGTTAGTTTACACAACCTATAGCTATAGAAAGGTTGTATTAATTAAAATCAGATAATTTATTGACTGTGTGGAGCAGATACATACAGTGTTTGAGTTTCCAAACACAGATTTCCCTCCTCTTTGGGACATTGTTGTGCCAGATACTGAAACTAATTTAGATCTCCTCTTGTGTCCGCACATTTTGTAGTAAAACATGGCTGTTGACAAAGCGCAACATGAGACCGCTATTCTGTTTGTAACAATTAAATGGAGCATGCAGGATCGATCGTTCTGATAATTAGCTGAGTAGGCTACTGTTCTACAAACAGCTAAAGTGTAATGGAAGAGACGACATGCTGAGTTGGTTGTTGCGCCTTATAAAGCTCAGTTAGCGAATACGCTCTATTCGCTAACTAAGCACATGCTTAGTATTCAATAGAGAATACAAAACTCAATAAAAATTTAGTGTGGGCGTGGTTTACCTCTGATGCGTGTGAGAGGGAATGTGTGGGGGCGTGGTTCACGGGACTGGGGGACAGGTGTGGGCAGTCAGTAATCACCTGTCCCTCTTTTAAACAGTAAGTGAGCACAGCTGGGAGGAAGGCTCGGGACAGAGAAAACAGACAGAGAGCAACCTTGCGGGAGCTCTTGGGGAAATAGGCAAGACAGGCAGTGAGTAAGTCCTGTAACTACTACATATATACCGGGCAGTGTTTAAGACCCGAGGGTGGAAATTCTGTCAATAAAGCCGTGCAACGCACGGATAACCCAGTGAGTGTTTGCCACATTTGGCGCCCAAACACGTTCCCTCTCACATGCATCAGAGCTAAACCACGCCCACACTCCCACATATAGCAAGAGTAACTTGCCTACAAAATAAACTAATACAATGTAGCAGAACACTAGGAAAGTGAGGAGAACAGAAGAGCCCATTTTCCACTTTTGCTGCTTGTATTCCGGTTGTAGCGTCAAGTGCCATGAGTGCCAGTTTAATTTTGTGAATCAGTACAGACCATCTACCAGTGTAGGCCTCATCTTAAAAGGGAACGATGAGTGCAGACTGAATGCCAGCTGGGATGCATAGAGGTGTACACACCCTGTAAGTCTTTCTCTCCCACATTCCCACCTCCCTCCCAACCCCTGTTGAGCAGACTCTGTGTTTCTATGGTTACCCTTCAGCAGGCAGGGCGGGTACATGAGTCTGTGTGGGTGAGCTGTGTGGGGGAGGCATGTGTATATGCAGTGCATATCAAATGCTTATGTTGATATGAGTATATACTGTAATTGAGTGTGTCTGTGTGTGTGTTTGTGTAGTGAGCGCTCTAATAAGATGATGAGCACTGCTATGCATTTAGGCAGAAAGCACTGAAGGGCAGAATTGATACAAACTGACGGAAAGCATATCTAATCCCTTGCATAACACTCACAGAGACATGCGAACAGAAGTATAGAAACCTGGCCAAGCTGCATGCCAGGCAGGCGGGAATAGAACACATCTCAGCATCAAACTGACTGTTGTTTCTCCCGGCCCCTGCCTCTGCACTTGATCTTGCCAACAAAGGCGCGGTGAAGCAGTGGAATGGAAGAGAAGCCCATCTTAGTGTAGCCCATGGAGTCCCCCCCTCCCCTGTCCGTGTTAGACAAAGCCAGTGTGCCACATTTGCTGCCAGTGGCAATGCTCAGGCAGTACTGTATGGACAGTTGAGCACTGAGTTCTTTACATAATGTGACTGAGACTGTTCTGGTCCTCGTACAGTATAGTCTGCCTCACTATCCAGTTGGTAATGTCGTAGTTCTCAGCAATATTATTTTTACGTTTAGTTGGCAGGCTTCTTGCTCCAAGCACATTTTGGAGGCAGATACTGAGGCTGAGGAAGTTTCTTGTGTAGCAAATAAATAAAGATTAAACTTGTAGGGTGTACTGATCGTCTTCCATGTGCGAACACAAAATATGTTTTAATTTATAACACAATGTCAAAATGAAAATAAATGTCCAATATGCCTTATACCGTTAACCGTCGTTAAACTGTTCTGTTTATGATGTAGGGCAGGGCATCTTGTCCCTAGGACTTTCTTTCTGCTGTAAGAGAAAGGGTCAGCCATTTTATGAATGCCTACTTTTCTGCCATTTCCCCTGAAAGTACATGAGCTTGCCTAGTTCCGCTCTCAGAAAAAAAGGTTCCAAAATAGTTATCCTGCAAGAGATGGGGTTCCATACACAACCATTTCCACCGATAAACCCATTTCTGCAAACGTTTCCTCAGGAGAGATTGATGGATTTTGCAATGCACCCTTTGCTTGGTAGGACCTATAAGAGCATTATTATGTATAATCCACGCTAATATTAAAGTGAGGATTGGCAACGCACCTAATCTGTAATGAATTTTTGTTACAATGGCATGCAAGGATCCCATTGCTCCCGCTTGAATATCGGTAATAATGTTACAACATACATATGTAATGGAAATCTGGGTTTATTGATGTTTCTTATTTGATTTGATTTCATCTTTTCATCATAACATTTTATTGTGAGACAGCCAAAATACAACTGAATGCAACGATATTAGCCCATTAATGAGGTAAAAATGGATCAGATTAAAGGCCCTACAGTAATTTCCCGGTAAAGGCGAAAGCGAAGGCACACGGTGCATGTCCACGGTGCAAGTTGCTTTTTTTTTGCTAATTTCAGGACATGTGGCAGTGGCGGTAATCGGCACAACAGCGGCTCAGTTGTAAAAGGGTTGGATTAGAATGAATAAATGATCAGTGGGATTGATGTCTGTCTTCAATTACAGCCAATCAAATCAGCTCCTCTCAATCCCTTTAACAGCAAGGCGACTTGGAATGAGTCTCTGTGCCTATACTGTTCAGAGGTTCGATTTAAGGCTTCTCTGTAATTTCTGTGTTGGATTTGAACTTCCCACAGCCAATGCCAGACCTCACATTGCGTGTGTGTGTGTGTGTGTGTGTGTGTGTGTGTGTGTGTGCGTGCGGTTGTGTGTTTGTGTGTGTGTGTGTGTGCGCGTGAATGTAGTGTTTTTGTGTGTGGGTGTGTGGGCGGGGTTGCTTTATGTGTGCACAAGTTCTCTTTTTTGCCCACTTGCAAGCAGTCTAAGCTACTTGTCCCGAAGATGCCCTTCAGATGAGACCAGAGAGAGTCTATGTCTAGCTGAGTTGGCAAGTGGGTTACCTGAAGCTACAGAGTCCAATTTTAGACATCTGCACCAGCACGAATCCTCTGTGCCTGGACACTCGAACCATCTTCTAAAAACAGAAGATGCTCTGATTACATCACCTCTCCGTTAATGTTCAAACTGTGTGTTTCCTCATTCATAAAGAGGTCTCAGCGACTGCAATACAGCAAGTAGAGGCTCAAAGACTTTTCAGGATACACAGATAAGATTAATATCAAAGAAATGTGGCAGTCTGTACAGTTGCTACAGTAGTGTGATGATATCAATGTGTCTAGCGTTGGAGATTTAGCTAACACCTTGGCACATTGAATAAGTGGCTGTTTTACATGATTTAGATGGTCTCAGGGCTGGCCCCTGGGAGGCGGCGATGAGCAAACAAAAAGATAATAGTAATATACTGTATATAGCATTACCGTGCTATAAAATTGCATACCGTGATTTGGAAATATCTGTCAGCATCAAGGTATAATTAACTCGCTCCTCCTGTGAGATGTCTTTGCAGTAGTCTGGCTTCAAGGATTTTCTGTTTACCAAATTGAGCAGTGTTGAAAATGAATGACGCTTGCATTTTTCCTTGTGGCTGAAAACACAGTGCATCAGCAATGTAGCAGGGCAATTAAAACAGGAAATTGACAATAAAGGAGTGCATTGTTACCTCCAGAGAAATATACAAAAGCGATCTAAACAAAATCAGCCTTGATGAGAAAACACATAGAAAGAGAGAGAGAGAGACAGGGAAAGAAACTTTGTGAACATATACTTTTGCTTGTCAGTACATTTAGGCTAAGAATATAGTAGGCTAAGCATCAGCATTCAAAGGGCAGCCGTCAGTGCTTGTACAGAAATGGGTTCAGCCAGCTTGTAATAGCAGTGCTAAGTCATCAAAAAAGCAGGGACTTGACGGCTACTTAATGAACATTATGTCATGAAAAATACCAAAGGAATGTTTTGGATGATAGAGCAGTCATGCCTGATTTAGTCATGCCTGTAGTCGATTGAGGAGTACTACTGGTACACTGGCCTTTAGGAGATGGGTTCTATTTGCCAAAGAATATTGGAGTCATTTTTCAGTATTAGCTGATAGCGTTACTTGTGCGTGTTTTCGCGCATGTGTGAGTGTGCGTACATGCATTTCAGCGCTAATGTGTTACCGCCACAATGTTAGGACAGTCTAAATGAAGGGCGATGCAGAACACCTCGGCAGTGTGTTATTAAACGGGGTTGTTTGGCTGCTGGGCTGACAAATTTGAAACAACGGAAATTATGCAGTAGTCTAATGTGTACACCATCGCCTACAGAGCACACACACTGAGTTTTGTCATTTAAACTAATTTAAAGTGTACTATAAAGATGAATTTTTACTTAATGGGTCATTAAATCATCTTCAATATAAATAAATAAATAAATGGAGCTTAGTATAATTTCTTAGCTCATATAAACTTTTTTATCTTTTACCACCCTAAGATGATCAGTGATTGGTGTAGTAAAGCTTGATGGTGTAATGTATTGTGGTGTCGTCCTGTAGTTTGTGGGTTTAGACAGAAAAATGCCCGTTGAGCTCCACAGGGTAAGAAACCCAATGCAAAAGAGAGTAAGCTCTACTACGCAGCTCTCCAATGCCACACACACCACAAAAGCAGTGATTATTTTTGGCTTTTGGTGGGCTATGGCTTCGCCTTGGTACGACCTGTCACTGAGCATAGTGGGGGCCACTTAAAGTTTATGGCTAAATAATGGTGTTAGGTCATGGAAAAGCTGAAGCGTACCCCAAATGTGCTTTAAATATTAAGAGGCCAGGTTCCTGGAATGCGTGTGGTTGAAATAAAGGACCATATAGTCTCATCAAGGAAGGATGAATGCCAGTTTAACGTTTTATACGTTTTATAAATCTAAGATACACTTTAGTGGTATAGTAGTATTTGCAGTACTGTCATGATAAAATTGAAGCTTATTTATTTATTACTTATTTGCACCCTTATATGTGATCTAGGAAACTTACTGTAAGTGTAGTGAAATGAGTTTTCTTTATTTTGTAAATGTGAAATAAGTGTTGCAAAGTGTATGTGTAGCATTTTACACTAGAAGTCATGTCATGTCATTGTCATGATAGCCAGAGAAGAGCAACATGAACGGAATATGTATTCAATGGAATGGGTACTGTGTTGTCAGGGAGACATTTTACTAAGGTTTTTTTACTAGCTATGAGTCACTGTGAGCAAACTGGGTCTCGCAGCTAGGGACGGACACGCTCGTTTCCACAGTAACGGCCACAAGGGATTGCTGGTTAGAGAGTAGAAGTTTAACTTCGATAAATCACTTCCTGCTCATTGCCCTGGGGCTCATTTCTGTGTTGTTACCTGTGCTGTTATGAATGTCCGTCATTAAGTTATGGTTGAAGTCGTAGAGTCTCTCTCAACTGAAAACAACAGAGTATTTCCCAATTAGGTCATGTCATCTTTATAGCATACTTCATACTGCAGCATTTGCACCTGCCATTACTAACAGAAACCGAGGGAGTTGTGGGAACCTCAATGCATCATTTATCAGATTAACATCTTTCTTAAAGCAATCAATTGTCAACCAGCTATTTTATTTCTTTATTTTTTTCAGAGTGCCCACCTGGCCATGATTGACATGCTGATGATGGCGTACACAGTGGAAACAGTGAGCGTGGACAAGGTGACAGCATGGATACGCCAGTACATTCCCCATGACTCTGATGTGGAAACCCCATACGATACAGAGGATGCCATCACCACCTGGATCAATAAGGTTGGTACCAAGCACGGTATCCTACCATCAGCTTAGGTGGCTGATGGATTACTTTGTTGTGGGTCTTTTCATATTACCACATGTGGTTTTAACACTAAAAAGGAGGAAAAAATAACAATGATAACATTGCTAACAAAAAAATGCTAATTACAGCATTTAATACAAGAACGACAAAACATATAGCCAGGCAGGATTAGCCTAGAGGTTAGGTTGTTAATTTCCCAGCTGCGGTCCTGCTTGGATTCAGTCCTTGACATGCCCGGCCTATTTGTAAGCATTTCTGAAGCAAGATGCCTAACCCATCCCTGCTAATTATACTCACTGTAAGTCTATGGATACTTTGAAATGTCTAAAGCTAAATGACGTAATTGTAACTTGCTTTGTCTCCAAAGACCTGGAGGTATCTAATATTTGACGTACACAGGATGACTCACCCGTAGTGTGAAAACATCCTTCCAGGTATAATGCAGATGGTATAGCTTGACCCACATCATTACCGCATAATGGACTGATATTGATACCGGAATACACTTTGAACTAGAAGTTAACAGGAAAGTTGAGAAGATGAAGTCAAACGGATCATATATTTTGTTGTGTGGATGCCCTAAATAAGATACTGAGCTTTAATCTGCTGTCCATCACTCCTCCTGGTTGACCTACATTACCTCTAATGGCTGGTGAAATGGATCCATGATTTCTAATCACACAATCTTATAATCTTAACCTATGTAATATTCCTGAATGGCTGTTGTGGGGCCTGGAAACCTAGGGTCTGTCAGGTGGATACACTAATGTCTGGGTGCATTGGCCCCGCCCATTCACTCAATACCCCTGTAGTGTAAAACTGTTTACGTTCTTCAACATGGATCAATTGGCTGCTGACACACACACAGACACACAGCGTTCCCAAATATTCCCAGAGAGAAAGCACACACAGACACACATGCCAGCAGGAGCTTATGGAGAGCTCTTGCAGTCAGGCATATGGCGCTCGATGGGATGTCTCTCATATTTAAAGAACCAACAAAGACTTCATTTTGTAGCACAATGATTACGCGTTCTTTTGTCAGTTATTAAATGTTCTAAAATAAGAAATGACGATTTAGTTTGCTCACTGTTTTAAATTTGAATGAAAATGCAGTATCATAATAAAGTATTATTTACACGTTCCAAATTGCTGTGTGTTTTCTTTAGAACAATAGAACAGTTTAGAAGAAATGTTCCATTTAAAGTATGTTTTCATCCCTGTGTCAGGTGAACGAGTATCTGAAAGACATCGTCACACAGGAGCAGAGGAAGAGAGAGACCCGGAGCGCCGAGCCTGCTGGGAGCCCACGGGTGGGTTTCCTTTTCTCCTTCTGATCATTTTTCTTTCTTCACCCGTTCTCTTCTTTTCTCTTCTCTTCTCTTCTCTTCTCTTCTTCTATTGTCTTTTATTTTATTCTTATTTCTTCTTCTCTCCCCCTATGATTCCTTCCTTCTTCTGGCATATCATCAGCTATCCTTTCTCTTACTCTACCCTCTTTCTCGCTCCTCTCTTATTGGGAGTTCTTCACAAAGTACAGTTGAAGTATGCAAGTTCTCTGCTCCTCCTAATGGGTTTACTGTAAGATAAATGTCTAGTGTGATCGGCGGCCATTCGTTTCGCGTCGTCCAAGCCCCGAGTCTGTTTCTGTTTTACTAACATATCTCCATCCAGTTCCATAAATAAATGAGCCTTAGCCCACACATTAAACTGTATTTGAGTGAAATCAACACATTAGGCATGGTCTAATCTGCACTCACTGAAGGAGAAAATAGAAAAATATCAATCCCTTTTGTAATCAATTTGCACATTCATGTAGCGTGTCTTCATTGCAAGGTCAGTGAAAAATCAATGTCCTGCTTTGTTATCACACACACACACACACACACACACACACACACACACACACACACACACACACACACACACACACACACACACTTT
>JAOEHI010005996.1:0-36425 GCA_025447815.1 Percopsis transmontana | reverse complement strand
GGGCGGCGCCCGCGGGCCGCGCCCCCCCGCCCCCCCGCGCCCCCCCCCCCCCCCCCCCCACACTGGACAGGTAAACACTGTTGTATTGTATGTTTTCCTTGTCTCGATTCACTCTAAATTGGAGAACATCCGTTATAGCCTATCAATGCGTGAACAATAGCCTAAACATTAGTACACGACAAAATTACCTAAATGTATTGTAATTATATCGGGGCGGGGCGGGGGGGGGGGGCTGTTAAGTGGCTGTGTGCATATCTTAAAATGTATGCACACGCCCCTGGGGATGAGAGCCACAAATCCTGTGGTCTGTTGCCAGTCCTCCCTAACCCCCTGGCATTCCCAACTGGAATACTTCACCCCAGCCGCCCCACATGCATCTGAAATTCTTTCATATACATAAACATAAACACATCTGGCTGCTCACAGTTACAGTTACAGCATTTAGCAGACTTACAATTAGTACATTTGTCAACAATTACATGGTTCAGATAGGGGTTAGGCATCTTGCTCAAGGATGCTTACAGGTAGTCCTTCTCTGGGGCTCGAACCAACAACCTTCTGGCTGGAAGTCCAACACCTAGACTATCCTGCTGTACTGTAAGTAGTAAGTTTTCTGAACTTTGTGGCAGAATTAATTTGGGTCTGCCCAGTTGACAGTTAAAATGAACACTTCTTGTTTGTGTCTAGTCCTGCTAAATTTCCTCCCCAGCTCACTGTTTCCTGTTTTGAAACACAGCTGTTTTGCACAGTTGGATCAAGATAGATTATGCTTGTGTCTGAGCCGGTCTAAGCGCCGTAGGAGGGAGGGGTAGAGAGACGTGCGAGCCACTCAGCACGCAATTGGGGGAGGGGCATGCACAACTGAGTTTCAAATCAAAACAACAACGTTTTTGGTTTCAACGACAAGGGCAATTCCAAACACAATCTGATGAGTGTGCCATTAGAGGAACTGATCTGAAATATTATAGTATAGAAATTGTAATTGCATAGCCTATATGATACCAAAGATTAGTGTCACTTTCTTTATGATTGGCTCTTTTGAAGATATGTATTGCGTTGCCCAACTTCAAACAAGTACAGAGAAAGACAGAAATTAAATTAATACATTTTTAATATGGAGTGAAACGTTAATTACTACTTACTGACTTTACATTCCCAGGACCTTAAAAAGAATATTAAACTTTAGTAAAACGCTGATGCTTGCGGGGAAATATTCTGCTATATATAATCAATCAAATTAAATGTATTTATTTTTCCCATCCTCCCTTGAATGTCTTTTTCAAAAACATACTTCTATCTTCTATCTACTTCTGTTTACATTGAAGTGTTTTCTGGTAATGTGTTCTCACAATTAATTCAAATTTTGTATTGGTCTAGGAGACTTCGACCACGTCATGTCGCATGATTTGAGATCTTGAGATACAATGGTGGCAAATTCGGGGCAGGGGGGGTAGATTTCATTTATTTACACATTACAGCAACAGAATATTTCCTCACATTTGTCAGTGTGAGCTATGGAAATCTATAGTATAGGCTAACACTGAAGGACGTATAAAGTTCAGCATCACTTTAAAGTTTTCCAATTTGAGTCGATGCCAAATGCACGCCACATATTTCATATCCACGCACGTGCGTGCGCACATGTTTTTTCACCGAAAGACACACACGTGCACACGCACGTACGGCCAGTACAATTCAGAGAGAGTCTAGCGCGCGGCTGGGATGTGTGGCTCATATTTGTGGCTCTCGAATGCAGAGAGTGGATGCAGCATCTGATCTGTTGCAACCCGACCTCCTCTCCCTCTCTCTCTCTCTCTCTCTCTCCCTCTCCCTCTCCTCTCTTTCTCCTGCAACCCCCTGCCTCTCTCCATCTCGCAGCGGGTCCTCAGCGCATACAAGGAGCCGTCCTACCTTAGGCAGCCCCACAGGATGTGAGGAGATCAGGTAAATGCAAATTCCTGTGTTTATTTTTGTATGTTCTTCCGCACTCCAGGGGCGTTCCTCGCGTGCAGGGGGTCCGAGCATGCTGCTGTTCAGGAGGGATGGGGGGTGGGGGGGTGCTCCACTGTCCGTGGGACTTGGGAGTTATCTGCTCTCCAGAATTGACTGTGCAAGGGAATAAGGTTTTAGGATCGTGCATGGACTGATGTGTGTGTGTGTGTGTGTGTTAAGACATTATGCGTGGGGATTGGGTCTGTGCATGTGAAATGTATGGAGCACATTATTGAAAAGTGTCCATATCTGCAATTGCGTGCGTGGATGTGCGCACTTACATGCCAACATGTGTAAGTGTTATCATTGTTGTTAAGTGGATTGTTTTTTTTAGTCTGGTAGGGAAGATACTGCTAAAGACGGTCCATGGTTACGTCAAGCAGACGTTTCTGGTCAGGGAGCAACGCTTATGTGGGTTGTCTGATAAGAGCTGGTAACTTCCTGGTAATCTCACAGTCACAGGGAAAACGACCCATTCACTTCATTCACTTCTGTGCATATAGTAGCGTCATGGAAAATAACGTGGCATAACAATTAATATAGTGCGTATGTACGTCCCCTGTGGAGTGAAGGGGGCCGGAAAATTCGGAAGCAACCCAGGTGAAAATGACAGGCTATTCCGAGTATAGGTGACTTAAAATCTTTTCATTACAGTATTCGAGTTTTTCTACCGCTGCAGCAGTCATTATACTGCTGTGTCTAGCACGTTATCTCCACGTATTAAATGTTTTTTTAGCAAACTGACAGGGTTTAACAGGACTAAAGACTTTAAACTCAAAGTTAGAAAAGTGGTGCGAATGGGAAATGAGGGACTCTATCTAAATTAATAAGCTTCACATTTGAATGGGAGATTAGAACTGCACGTTATTAGTCCTTGTGGGGAAATTGTGTATACAGGCATGGAAACAATGAGGGCTAATACAATATTACAAATAGCAAAATAGTGCAACAGCAAACCTAAATAGGAAAAGGGTTGCAATTAATTTATTATCTAATTTAACTCAGTATGGGCAAGCTAAACCAAATTATCCAAAATGCATACACTCATTGTATACAGATAATTAGCATAGATGCAGTATGTAGGGATTTTCAGTGCATTAAAAGTACGGCTTAAATGTACACTTCACAATTGCCCCATGTACTCTAACTGTACTCTCCAGCACACAGTTTATGTTTTGAAACACAAACTGTCCGCAAAAGTGCACCTGGCTGTAGGGGGAGGGGTAGAGAAGATGTGCTCTCACGGATGCTGTAGGGGGAGGAGTATAATTAATAATGACCACCAATCAGAAGAGGTTTCAGTTGACGTTTGTTCTTGTGTCGAATGGAAATGGAAAGATTTTCCACAGATTTTCCTGCACCAGATGCAGTTAATACAGTTCATAGTTTCAAATGAAGACATTGTGCTAGAAACGATTGACTCAAAGTATTAGCCTGTCTATCGTGAGTTGAATTTCTTATTTATCTTTTGACTGATACATACTAAACACACTTCTTTAACTGATAATGTCACACTGCCAATCAACCAAAGATGTCTTATAATTTATTCAGTAATATTAATTATATAATTATGTAAATATTGTTGGTTTGTGACTGTGTGTGCATGTGTATGTGTGTAGTGCAAGTTAAATATGTCTGCAATACGTCAAGTATTAAAAATTCATTTTGATTGCTATAATTGCCAGGAGCAAGGATTTTTTTTTTCATCTGAAACGCAGTTCCTCTTCACTGTAATCTATAAATAAATGAAACCATAAATATCTTAATAAGCTGACTGACATGGCCAGCACATAGACTAAAAAGCCAATATGGAGAAAGTCTTCCCTCCTAAAATTAAAATGTATTTTAATTAGAATTTTATATTAATCATTATTTTATTAATCATTATCGAACAGGAAGTAAAACCGTATTTAGTTAGTGCTTTTGGGGAATCAGTCAACTGTGAATGCGCATTCAAATGCGCGTGTAATATTAGAGTCAAAAGATAAATGAGAAACACTCCTCTTTATTACATGCACATTTTTCTGTCTGAGCATCTTTGGGATTCCTTTAAAACCCTGAAACAAAAGGCAGTTGAAGCAGTGTGTCATCCAGTCCAACGTAGAATAGACTAAAGCTCATTTATGTTGGCAGGACTTGGCAGGACAAAGTTCTTCAAGGGGACTCCGTCTGGGAGCAGCTAATATGCTATGACATGATTGACACCTGTACCAGCCAGTGTAGTATATCCCTGCTGTTTGTCGGACTGCTTTCTTGCCTATAGTGTGTGCTTGTGTCCTGAAGGGAGGACCAATGATGAGAGAGATAGCTGAGAGGAATTCTGGCACCAAGAGAGGCGTTCAATCATGCGCTCAATGGCCTATTTGGAAATGATTAGCGCTATCAGTATTGGCATGATAGCGCTCCTTGATGGTACTCAAAGAGAGTACAGCTGTCATTCTATTCTGACATAAGATAATCATACACCGTCTGGGGATATACCCAAATTACTTACTCTGTTTCAGCCAAAAATGCCATAAAAAGCATAATAATAAAGTTCATACAATGGAATGGAATGTCACTTTACTCAAAGCTGCAACTTTGAACTTTCACTTACAGTGTTATATGTGATGCTTTATGTCATTTTCCCGTAAATATCGCACCTAGACACGGCATCAGACTCACAAAGGGAAAGGCATAGGCATTTATTTACAATTTGAGAATTTGAGATTTCTGTTATCACTAGCATTTTCATAACATAACGTATTGACAGTAGCCCTTCTGAGCGCACTGATTCGCCCATTTCACAGGATAAAGGTGGGTGGTGCTATACTGTCAAGTGGCAGAGGTCACCCATGCATAAACCAATCACAAAGAAGGTGTCAGTTGATAATGCAGGTTAATGGCAATCAAGCATGGGTGTGTACATGCCCACACAGTCCTGAGAGAAGGTCTAATCTGCCACCTATCAGTGCTTTACAGGCCCTTTAAATCAACCCTTAGCCTCTAGTATCACTTGCTGATACTGTAACTGCTGCTGCTCGGCCCCCAGAGTTTGCTTTAACCTTTTGCCTTTTGCTGGAACTGTTTATACCATTGAGTGGCATGTGATACAATAAATGGACAGGACAACATGCTGTACATCCAGCATGGCAAGTTAAACCGCCTTTGTTTAACTTGCCCCTGACGTCCAAATGTTAAACCTTTTAACTAAATACTAAACTTTTATATATACCATTAATTTCAATGGTTTTAGCTTAATGCTTTTTTTTGTTGTCTTTTCTTAAGTCATATTTGTAAAGCACTTTGAATTGTATGTATGTATGCATGCACTGTAATATGAAATGTGCTATATAAATAAAGCTGCCTTGGACTGGTTAACCCACAGCAACTCAGTGTGCGAATGTGTGTGCATGTGTGTGATGACTAGACATTTAAAAATGTGTTTTTGAAAGCTGGGTTGTGCATCGTATCCTTGCAGTTTCGTAAAAACTGGTCTGCTGGTGTTTAACTTGCCTTTGTGCTTTTGACTAAGCCAATGCTACTGAAAACATATAATATTTAACCGACACACAGCTCACAATACTTTGAGAACTGCTTTGATCTCCCCCTGTTCCGGCGTTCTGTGGCTTTAGATAGTCTCAGGACCCAATACAACAAGCGTACTGGAAAACATGAAAACATGGTAGTCTAGTGGTTAGGGTGGTCGACTCCCACCCGACGGGATGTGGGTTCAATCCCCAACCAGCCCAGCCCTTTGGAGAAAAGCATCTGCTAGATATATACTATAAACTAAATGCGCTATTAGATATGTATTCAGTATATGCACACAATGGCCATAGACCTTATTAATGTTGGTCTATGCCCAAATCATATCTCCCTGTGGAACTGGCATCAAATTAAAAAGAGAGAAAAGGATTTCAGGTTTATTATTTGAGATAATGACAAAGTACTTCTGGATGGACGGATGCAGCTACCAAAGCACTGGAGTAGGACAGGACAATGTGCACATGTATAATGTACATATATTTCCAATTATCGATTTTAAAAATATCCTTTGGCATATCCTTTGATAAGAGAGGTCAGATGCGTGGATGTGTGGACCCTGTTAACAGCAGTCCCGCTGAGGGCTGAATCTGGAACACCAATGCACCCTCAACACACACACACACCCCAGGACACACATGCACGCTCACAGTACGCCTCAGACAACGAAGCCTCGAACCAGCGTGGCAGAGAGGTGCTAGCTAACTATCTGCTACGGTCACACGGCGGAGACCCCTGCTCACGCTCTCTTCACTTGCTCTCTTCTCTCGCTCTCTTCCCTACTGTAACTCTCATCCTGCTCTTCCTCCTGCCACCTTTCTCTCTCATGTCTGTTTTCATCTCTCTAGCGTTCACTTTGACACATCACGCCGGTGGCAGGAACCGTTGGAAGGGTCAAAGTTTGGCCACATTGGCTTCAAAGAAGCCACCTTCAAGTCAGGGACAATCCAAAATGGAATACTTTCCAGTATAGCTCAGTTCAAACCATTTTTTGCTGTCCCGCTTTGTCTTTCTGATGTTTTTCATAAACCGCTGTTTACAAACAGTGCTGGGTCTGACTTGCAACCCTCAAGAATATTGCATTTGACTAATCAGCGTGCAAACGCCACCCTACTACTCCTTAGAATGTTGAGGGTTGCAAGATAACAGGAAGGTGACAACATTCCACGTTGCACATGTGCTTCATACCAAGGCTAGAGTGACCGAGATGTTGTATCCTGGATTCACCCCTTTTTGGGTAAGGCCATTTTTATAGAAGAAGGACAGAGAGCCTTCACTTCTTCTTTCAACCACTCAGCCAGCCCTGCCGCCTCAGCAAGTTGCCTTAATTTGTTAGCTAGTCTAGTGCTTGGGTATAAGAGTTGTTGGGAAATTGGAAAACAGACCTTCTCTAAAGAATTATTGACTGCTACTCGCCTGAAGCACTTGCTTCACTGTAGCCCGATCTGTGGGAATTACAGGGCAAGCTTTGTCATTGCTGCCCCTGTCTGCTTCTAAGCTCTGCTCCGCCTGGGCTCAAGAGGAGAGCAAGTGAAAAGGGGGTCTATGGCGGTCCCTGGAGTGCAAAGCAAACAGAGCCTTACCCAGGGAAGGAGGAGGGAGGGGAGACAGAGGCAGAATTACACTTCTCCTGCTTAAGGTTTTCTAGCTCCCATCTGGCTCTATTGTACACAATGAAGAGAGCCAGTGAATGTAGCAAACATAGCAGATGCGTCCGCCGCTTGATTATTTTCTCAGCAGTTGCCTTTTTTTGAGTTTCAAGGCCTTTAATGCTCAGTGTTGAATATTCCTCCAGGTTTGGCCTGGTGTCGCTAAACCCCTTTTCTCGTGACTCCCTCTGTTTCTCTCTCTCTTTATCTCTGTTGCTTCTATTTCTTCCAATTCACCCTCAGCCGGGCAGATGGGCTGTGATGAATGAGGGCATTGGCTAGAACACCCGCCCCCTCCTTCCCCCGGAGCACAAGAGAAATAGAAAGAATAGAAAGGGGTCTTACAGATTACTGTGTGCCCCTTAGGAACCTGACAGACAAGCAGCTACACATTTTCACCTCTCTTCTAGTTTGCTTGGATATATAATGGATTTAATTTGGCCTCAGGAAATAGTTTTCATGTAATTAAGCGTTACCAAAGCTAGCCTTTTTTCCTGCCCTACGTCTGTCTGTCTAATGGACAAAGACGCACTCCTTTATAGTTTTGCCCAAGAGCCTTTATATCACAGTGTGTTCGAATATGTGAGTGAGTGTTTGTTACTAATGCTCTCTTCAGCAGCCGGTTTATCATTCCAGTCAATTATACCAGGGCTGTTGGTGGGAGGGGCAATGTATTACAGCCTGAATGATAACACAGACGGGAGTGGTTTGTCTCTCTTCGCCGCCTGTGGACGGAGGGAGAGAGACACTGTTGAGACACCCCGCTCAAGATTCATGCTGGGGCTAATTTATGAAACCTGTCAGTCAACACCAGGCAACCAGGCCAGTGAACGTTTGGGGAATGCTAATAACAAGCACGATTAAAGCACAAAACAAACACAGCTAAAGACAGAATATTGTGTGTAGACTCGAGACTGACTCTTATCCACCCTCTCCATAATCCCCCTTTTGTCTTTTGTTGCTAAGTTGGTGTTTTCTTAAAAGAAGCTATTAAAAAATGCCTCTCTTGTTGTGAACAGTGTGCCGATCTAGTCACCAGAAAGTTCCCATGTGTCACTGCAGTGCAATTTGAAGCCCCATTCATCAGTTTAATTAGAACTCAATATACAAGTAATTACAGTTAATCAAAACATGGCTTAGGAGGAACTGCGATGTTCTTCTGTTTATTCATTCTCTGCTAACTGCACATCGCAAGATCTGAAGTTATTTCTTTATGGGGAAACATAATATTATTGATCTCTAAAGTCACTGGGTCCAATATTTTTTATCTACAATCGTTTGCAGTTTAATCAATTTAAACAGGTTGTGCCTATGACTACGATTAATCCATATTTTAGGAGTAATTCATGCAAAAATGCTGTTAAGTCCTTCACAAACTTCTTTCTTAAGCTTTAATCTTTGCCAAAAAGCTGTTAAAACATGCCCTATCTACAATTCCTCATACTGTTTTGCTAGTGCGAGTATGTTAATTTTATTAGCAGATATACAGTACATTGTATAAAGCTTTTTATCTATTTGCTGCTCTGAGCAATTAATCATGTGACACACGGCTGATGATTAAATTGCTTGTTAAAAAGACATTTTATGAATAATGTAACAAATGTAAACAGTTAACTGTGAAATATATTTAAACAGACATTTTTCTTAATAAGAACGTGACCGTTATAATAATGTTTGTCCCACAAACTCCAAAAAGGAGTGGTTTAAATGTGAAAAATCGAATGTAAATGTAAAAAATCTGGTAAAATCCCCATCTCTCCTAAAAACTTCGCACTCTAAGAACCTGATGATCTGTTGTAAACTTGCTTCTGTGTGTGAGATTGTCTCTTTGTGTTTGTTAACGCTCCCGCGCTCTGACATCCGGCAGTAACGCAATGGTTCAGACGGTTCACAGTGAGACAACCCATCGCCACCTCAGTGGAATGGATCAGGGATTCGTTTCGAATGCAAGGTTGCACACATCTGTTTACAGTTTGCAACAGCTCCGCGCTGTTTGTCTAAGCGCATGTGTGCAGATGGACGTAGCCAAGCTTTGTTGTCGTACAAAGCTCACAGCTGCTTGGTGCTGCAATCAAAGCAATACCTTGTATCACAAAACACAGTCAGTTGTAATGCTGTGCCTGGAATAACACCTACAGAACCAGCATTACAAAAACCTGTTGTTTTTAATGGAAACTCCATTAACGCATTGGCCTACTGAGTGACTGACACTTCTCAACTCGGCCCCCTACAGCAGTCCTAGGCTAGCACCCATCTCTACCCTTCCTCCCCCCTACAATAGCCACCTTTACATTGCTAATGTGTAAGTGTTTGATTTAGGGGGGTTGGGGTTATCTAAAAGACGGTTGCCCTTTCAAATAGGGGTCGATACTTCCTTGTGATGGTTCTTACTAAAGCATAATGTCCTATCGGTGTGATGCACGGTATATGCAGGGAAATCCCAAAAGCACTGACAAGAGGCCTCTGAATAAGGGCAGTGAGATTGGAGGAGTCGGTGGGATCTATGAATAAAGCTGATTATATTCACGTATCCCCAGGGCTATCCTCTCTTTCTGTGCCTCCTGCTCTCCCTGGGCTGACAGGTCTTCACACTTTGTATGGCAGCAATGTAGAGCTTCCATCCATCAAAATGGCAGAGACCTCTCAGACAGAGATATGTGAGTTCAAGGTTAAAGGGTTCATACTTAGAAAGAGCTGAGGATAGCTGAGTGCTATAACTATTCCCGCTCTCCAGAAATTATTTTCCTCATTGTTCAATGCATATACATTTGTTGTATCTTAAAACTGAAATCCAGTAAATAATTTTTTTTTTTTTTTTATGGATAAAAATTGTTATTTAGTGGCATAAGGCAACACAATACAGACACTTTTACTATGTTCTGAGGGGGTCTCTAAAAACCTCTAGGAAGTGAACACAACACAAGTAAATGCACCAGTGTGATACATTTGGACTGTATTGTCTAGTTGCATCTGATTGTCATAGCACTTTGTAAACTGTTTTAAAAGGTGCTATAATATAGTAATTAATATTATGTTAATTTCATTATCACTCCACTGTTCAGTCTGACATTGCCTCTAACCAATCACGAGTCATCCAGAAACTCTTACTCTAACTCTAACGACACTGAAACTGTCTGAGCTGCTGATTGGCTCACTGACTCACTGAATGGTCGGCAACATTTGAAACGTGTGCGAGGCTTCAGGAGTCTGGCACCAGGCTATGCAGGTAGCATACATGCGACACTGCTGTAGGGGTTCTGCCCTTTGCTAGTTCCAATGGAGACAACAGGTGGAAATGAGCTATAGCAGCACTTGTATGTTGACATACCACTATACTGAATGAAAATTAAGCTAAAACGCTATGGATTGCAGCTTTAGAAAATAACTGACATAGAGTGAATGCTGGAATAACTGACAGCACATCTTAAAATGAGATTCATTTCATCCAATCACAATATAGTTCCACTTTCCTTGTAATCTGAGATGGAATGCAGTGGTTGTGGAAAATAAAAGATTAAACTGGGACAAAATAGAGGGAAGCTGAATGATCAATATTGTGGGCAGAGACAGGATTGTAATCATAAATGCTCAGAAAGAGGTAAAAGCCATGCTGATTGCTGGCCTGGACCAATTGGGCCATTCGCTTTCACTTTGCCAGCTAGTCCATCATCACATTTTCTGTTACTGCCAGCTTCCCACCATTACAGGGTTTGGTGGATGGTTTTAAAGGGCCTCACAGAACCGTTTAATCGTTACCACCAGTAGAAAATAGCTAGCCAATAAGCCATCTCCATGTGTTGAGACAGTAGGAAAAGTATCAGTGTTACAACAGCCATATGTTCCAAGGTGACAAGTGGATTAACAAGTATTAATAGGTGTAGTATACCTCTGATTAGTCCAGAGCTCAGTTCAGTTCAGCTGAATACGTTTTGGAAAGTTAAATATCTATTACACTGTATTCCACATAGAGTAGCTACTACATATTATAAGATACCATAGGTGTACCATAGGTATAGGTGAAATCACTCCATCATTTAATCTAATCTACATGATCTTGCAGAAAGTGACTAGCAGAAAGCATAAATAAATCCTGAGTATAAATTCTAATATGTGGCTTATATTTCTTTTCTGGTCTGAAGCCCCAAGAGAAAGATTTGTCAGGCATGATGAAGTAGGGGTAGGAAAACCCCTGGCACTTAATAAATAAACAGCTAAAATGAAAAAGTCAAATGGCTTGGCCATCATTCATCAAAGTCCTCCCTTAGTAGTACGTCATTCATGATAAACTTATCTGTTGATGGAGCAGCGTGCGTATTGATGGGAGTTTTCTAAGCGAATCACCACACCGCTGGCGTGCACTTTGAGTATGGATGATGCTTTGCTCAATGTTGTTTTGCGTGAAGAGAAGGATTCGTTTCAGCGGGAAAGTACAACACACAGCATGAATCAACTGGATGACACTGAATTGTGTTGGCAATGTCACCTCAAAGGCATTAATCACGGTTAAGACACAGCGTCTCATTTGTAATCGTGGTAATAAAAGCACATATCGAAAAGTGCTGCATCCTAACCTCTCTACGAGGTAAATGTAGTGTTCGGGATAGACAGTAATGCCGTTGCGACCCCACCGATGTACAGATGAGAGGAACACTCTCCTGCTCCAGTAGCTATAGCGTACAGAGGAGCAAGGGCATGAATAATTGATCTTCCTCCTTTAATAGTGGCTCTGAACTGTGTCCTCATGAGAATTCAGACAGTAATCCGAATCAGTCACAGAAACACAAAGAGACGCGCGCACGCACGCACGCATGCACACGCACGCACGCACACACACACACACACACAAACACAGACAAACACTTACTAAAATCAATTAGTAAGTGTAAGTGTGAATCTAAATTCAAATTAATTCAAAACGTAACCAACTAAAGAATTCTTATTTATCAGCTAAAGGAACAATTTATGACGTTGAAAATACAATATGTTTCTAATACTGTTTCTAAATCATGGTCAGTGCCACAATGACCTAAACACCTGATATGTAGACCATACACCTGCTGTTTGTCAGTTACAGTTTGGGCTGTGCGGTGTTGTGGGCATAGCACAGAACAGAGCTTTGAGTCAATTGCACAATTAAGCTTTTGAAAAACCATTATACAAATGCAAATTGCATACGATACAAACTGTACACGTCCGAGTTATCCACGTGGTATTATCGATTACAGTTATTCACCTCATTTAGAACTCTTTTATCCAAAGCGACGCACAATAACTCACAATTGCTCAAGGGCGATTACAGGCTCGACCCCATGACCTTCTGGCTGGGAGTCGAACACCCGAACCACTATCCTGCCCCCTTATCATTAAACCATGAGGCAGTTATGTAATTCCCTCCTCTCTGCCCCTCCCCCCCAGGCCAGGGGCGTTGTCAGGATGGTATCAGCACGCGTGGGCGGGGCCAAGGAGCAGCAGCAGCAGCAGCAGCAGCCATGGAGGTGGAGGGCACGCCGGACCCAGCCTTCGTGGACGTGGACCTGGGCCTGACGCTGGCCTGCGTTGCCTTCCTCTGCCTGCTGCTGGTGGCCATGATCATCCGCTGTGCCAAGGTCATCATGGACCCCTACAGCGCCATCCCCACCTCCACCTGGGAGGAGCAGCACCTGGACGACTGACCCCTACAGCGCCATCCCCACCTCCACCTGGGAGGAGCAGCACCTGGACTGACTCATAGAGTACATACAGTACATACATACATACAGTACATACATACATACAGTACATACATACATACAGTACATACAGTACATACATACATACATACAGTACATACATACATACAGTACATACATACATACATACATACATACTGTACATACATACATACAGTACATACATACATACATACTGTACATACATACATACAGTACATACATACATACAGTACATACATACATACATACTGTACATACATACATACATACATACATACATACATACATGCAGTTTAGTGCATACTGTACATGCACATACAATACATAATTGTATATTGTATTATGCAAATATGTACACACATAGTAGATAGTACACACATGCAACGAGGTCATTTATTACAAGTATTATGGAGGATGTAGGGTTAGACTTCTTGCTCAAGGATGCGTACAGGTAGGCCAACACCAGGGCATGAACCCATCACCTTCCGGCTGGAGTATCCTGCCCCCACATACTGTACATGGATATACTGTACAGTACATAATATATATACAGTATATATATATATATATATATATATATATATATATATATATATATGTTTATGCATACTAGAATACTGTAAAAACAGGCATGCGTACGTGCACACCTGCAAGCATAGGTGCACGCTATATACATGTGTAGGCTACGTGCATCACAGCCACACCTAGCATGAATTCATGCATACACGTGCATACATGCACCGTCAGTCAGAGGCGTGCACACACACACACGCACACACACACTGTCCTGGTAGGGGGGGGGGGGCTTTCCCCTACTCCAACAAAAAGCACACAAGCTGGTCTGCCTATAACCAGACATTACAGAAGAGCCAGAGCACTTCTAGAATCCTGAGTAGAACTCTATGGGAGAAGAAGTCCGTGACGCCAAAGAGGGCGGTTGTCCCGCCCACACGTCCCGCCCCTCCCCACAAAGAGCCAATCGTCTGCTTTACTACGGTTGATTGGGGGAAACCTATTAAGCCAATGGTGTGGCTGCACTGACCTTGTGCATGCCGAAGTAACTGCCCGCAGGACTTCTCAAGATGGCTGCCGAGTGGCCAGACTTTCCAGACTTTGGTCCAAACACCTGCGTATCTCCAGGAGCCGTGGGTGCGGCCTTACATTCCACACCTAGGCGTGGACGCAGTCTCAGAGGTGGCCCGATGATGACCCACCGAGGCCAACGTTGACTGTAGAACTCCCTTTCCAGACCGCACTTTCCCTTTACATTTGCACCGACGGGCCTGACAGATGAATGTGTATGTGAGCGTAGGGGCTTATTAGGTGGCACTTCAAGGCCAGGGTAGACTTCAGACGCACGTGGCTGTGGTCGGGCGCTCGTAATCAATCACACGTGGTCAATCACGTGACAATCGTAGACGTGGGCGTGTCGGGGAGGGTGCTCGCACAGCTGTCGGACTCAAAAACTCGAGAGAGATTTCGTGTTCGTCTGAAGTATTCCTTGTTAGGTCAAGTCATGGTGAAGGCACACACTGTAGGCCAGGCTGGATGTGACTGTTGTAAGTCTTGCTTTGAGCTTGCTTGGTAATTGAAAAGAAGATGTGATGAAACAATGTGGAACTAGGTCATGTGACGAGAAACCTGTCTATATTACCCTAGAATGTTGCTGTGTCCAGTCAAACAACTAAATATACAGAGGCCTTGGTCAAGAGATTTCACTTTTTGCCTGCAGAGGAAAGTTTTGTATGTTTTATATAATGAATGAATAACTTATTTCCTAAGGGATATTACTGATTTGCATCTGCTTGCGTTAATGTGTCTGGATATAGAAAGACAATCTCCTTCATCAGTCATGCTTGAGTATGTACTACTGCCAACACATTGAGAATTAACACATACGCCACCGTTATTTAAGAAAGCACACACGTACACACATACACACAAGCACATAGACACATCCACGCAAACACAGATCCCTAAACTGCAACATAAGCATATCATCCTATCTAATAACTCATGGCTCATAAAGCCCCCCGCTTTTGCCTCTATACTGTGTTCTTGCTGCTCTTCATTTAGTTTGTCTCTGTCTTTGTTTGTGACTGTCTACACAGAGAACATTTATTATTGATGAGGTGAATGTCAATTTGCATGAATAAATGAAGTGCCTATGCTTGAACCACAGAATGAGTTTTAAAGCCATTTAGCACAATCTTGAGTTCCAAATCGGCCCCCCACTTCCTTTAGCGCAGATGTGCATTAGATAGGAAGGTTTTTGCTGTGTGCTGCAGTGAGCTCATGTATAATCCAAAATACTAAAATTGTTAAAGGTACGAGGGGCAGATTTAGAAGTCCAATGTTTACTGACAAGCTTGACTAAAAAAATTAGCAGCAGCTAGTGAAATAATATCCTATTTGATACAAAATGGGATTGTTGTAAATTTAGTGAGTCAACAATAAAAAAATATTATGAAGGATGAAATGTAAAAGAAGTTGGTTGTTTGTTTAGTTGTTTTTGGTGCAAGCCCTAAATTTGTGTGACATGAAACAGGTGCTTAAATGTACACTCCTTGACTTGTGTTTGAAACACAGAGAACACATGCCAACCCCCCACCTGAGTGTTGCGCAGCTCATACTCATCTCTACTTCTCTCCCCTACAGAGAACTAGGTTCGCAACATTCTCAACCCCCCCACACCCACCCCTTTAATCTCATATTATTCTGTACATGTAATTGGGTCACTGAAAGTGATGAAATGACAAAATTAGGAAATTTCACTCAGTGGTTATTCGAGGGGAACTGGCCCGAGGGGTTTTTCACCTCCTCTATCAGATCATATACGCTAAACGGTACAGTGATACAAATCTCAGTCAAGGGCACGTCTGATCCCCATTTGACTGGCAGCGTTTTGAAGGTCGGTTCAAGGCACACATGTCATCATTATGCTAAAGAGGCCCACTACACCAGGAGAGTGTAAAACAGCCACGGAATTGGCCTTAGTTGGTTCAATTCCCTCTGCATTGCTCTCCCTCATTCTTTCGTATCCCTGACCTTGTTTCTTCTTCATGTCTCTGTCAAAAGGTTGAGCTAGTTCCTAGTGGGGCCATGGGCATTCAGCTTTCATCTAGGAATCTGTGTGTGTGTGTGTGTGTGTGTGTGTGTGTGCGCGCTACCGGCTTGTCGTAGATTCTGGGAGCCGAAGTCCCACCCCCACTTCTGGGCTAGCCTCTGTTCCACTACATTTTTCTATGCAAAACTATCATTCTAAAAAGCTGAGACATCCTATTAGACTATTCTATTTCTATTCTAGGCTACATGGGCATCTACTACAGTATTTGCCAATAATAAACCACACCTGGTTATTTTTAACAAAGGTAAAACCACGATTAGCATTGAACAACTACACTTCCCATGAGGCATTATTCCAGTGCACGCAACTACATTAGGGTGCCTTGCTTCAACCCAGACTGCAATCATCACTCAGGCTAGTGATGTTAAATTTGCGATACCTGTGGACTTGCTGGGGAAATGCTGGGAAATACTGTTCAATAAAGCCTGCGAAAAATTATAAAATTGGATAAACAATACTATCTTGACAAGTTTTTTTTTAAACTGGCCATTGCATTGCAATTATATATAATACAGTTCCTGTAATGAATATGTTTTAATTGCTATCGGAGATTTTCAAACCAGTTTTCTTTACTTCTGGAATGGATTGCAATAGTTTCATTTTGGCTCCATATTTCAAACTTTTATTCTAAATATTCACTCATTCAAAAGATTTTGTGTAAACCACCTCTCCATGTGACACAACAGAAGAAACACGGTGAAGTTGCTGTCTGTCTGTCATCTGTTACACGTCTTCTCTTCCCCAGGCGTGAAATGACCTTCTAAATCCTAAATTCAGTAATGATGGGGATTAGGTGCTGGAGTACTGGATTGAAAAAAGGTTGCATTTAAAGAGGAAAATCCCTACGGCTCCAAGAGTAGAGAAGGCATCCGGGTAATTACACAAAGACGTGTTCTCTCAAGCGCTCTCAGCGAACGTGACTTGGTGTTGGTGGTGGTTGAGGAGAGTGGAGGACATCAAAGGAACGAATCAATGAATATATTACAGAGCTACACCCTGTAATGAACACATATTCCGTTCTTCAGTATGACCTTCAGGATATGAATGATAGCCATAGTTTTTTTTTTTCCTAAATATCTTTAATTCTGATGTATTCAAAAGTATTCTATTTTTTGTTCAAAATGTTCTTATTTAATTTCTTATCGTCAATTGTATTTTTATTTGTTGTTTGCTTTATCGTATTTATAAAGCACTTTAAATTGCCACTGAGTATGAAATGTGCTCTATAAATAAAGTTGCCTTGCCTTCCCTATGTAGGATGAGGATATTGGTTGGAGATTAAATATGAATTTGTTACGGTAAGGTACATGGGCATAAGTTGCTGCCATCAGCCCAACGAAGGCCATTAGGCCCGCGCTCTGCCCCTTCTATGAATAAATAATAAATACAATAATCACTACACTGCTATTTAAGTTTATTTATATAGCACATCATGTCATACATTGCTGTAAACTCAATGGGCTTTGCAATAAAAATAATTTCAACAGACATGGATGCAGTGCAATCTCCACCCCTACCCTCCCTTCTCCCACACACATACATACGTAATAAATAAGTGATATTTATGTTAAATACTCGGTCACACACACTCACCCATACGCAAGAATACACACACACTTTTTTCTAGCAGGATTTCTAGCAGTAGGAATGTCATTCTGTATTGTGCAGGGAGCCAATGAAGTGATCCCAGCATGGGGCTGATGTGTGTGTGTGTGAACTTTTCTTGTCAGGAGCTGTCCTATATTCTGGGGAAGTTAATGGACAGTCCAGCGAAAAAAGGCATTAAAGCATTCCAATCTGCTTGAAATGAAACCCTGGATCAATTCTTAGCCGTCTGCTTGAGATGAGAAGTATCTAAATTTTGAGATGTATAATATACATAAGTGATAGAAAGTTTGAAAGTTTGAAAGTTTACTTTCGAGTCTAGCAGAGCGATCACGTGGCACTGAGCCTCAACAACTACGAGGATCTCAGTTTTCTTTTGGTTTGTGTGTAGAAAAGCAGTTCACTATGTCTCGAGGGGAGAGAGAGATATGAATACTCGGGGAGACTAAAGGAGGGGTGAGTAGGGTGATTGGGACTAATTCACTAATTCACAACTGGGTACAGGTGTGTGAAGAGAACTAAACAGGTGAGGAAACTAAATCTCAGGTGAAGGTCACCTAGGGGGAGGCTCGGGGGTGTTAGTCACAGTGACAGGTGAGGGTGTTACAAATACAGGTAATAAGATTGTAAAAGGGGTTAAGGCCATCAGGGGATGTTGAAATGTGATGTGTGTCGCCAGCATAGAGTGATTAGATACTTTGTGATACTATATGACAGTGCAATGTATACAGCAGTGGTCTGATTAGTAAAAATGTGTTCATTATAAAAGGCCAGTATGCTGCAAGAATAATGTTTACCTTTGACCATAGAAGTATGTAATATCTGTGTACTGTACATTTTAACAATTGTTTAAATGGATGATGAAAATACCAAGTCAAAAAGATTGGACAATTTAGATATGTGTTGGTAAAATGTTAACATACACTCCCAAGGTACAGAATAAATGTCTTACTAAATAGCAAGCCCATTGGTAAGGAATACCATATTGTAACTATGTACTTTTGTACATTTTGGAATGTTTATTACATTTCCTGAAATATTATTTTAAAAGGTTGGCTACACACAATATAAACATTTGGGAGTTGCATTTATATTTTTTTCATCTGTTTCTTTGGTAGAGGGTCTATTTTTTTACCACAGGGCCTCAACTAATCAAGTTAAGAGTGCCACAAGCATTCCATATCCGCTTTCATTTATTTATATGCAACAGCCTGTCATTTTCTTGGCGAACCTGACCATGGCTTACTTAAGGAACTCCGAGCAGTTGTTTGTTGAGATTGTAAATTATACTTAAATGGTGGCGTTAGAAAAATGCACATTCCTGCACTCTTTGTCAGATTTTGGAGAAAATATGTGATATTGTCCAGGGACCTCTGAACACATGTTGGACACAGACACTCCTTTTCACACATCGTTCCCAGAGACACACACATCCACACACACATTTGTGGTACTGGCGGTTCTAAAACACAATAAAGGAGTCTTATAAGACCACTTTGATCAATAATCGTAACGTTCAATTTGAGAATACAGTAACCCCACATTTTACACAATTCCTATTGACAACATACCAGGCCTTATATTGTTTCTATAACTGACCAGAAAGTACAAAGACTAAATCCTCTTTTCTGTTTTAGATAAGTAAAATAAGGCAAGGCAAGACATTGTTATTTGTAGTCCTGCTTTACATCATGAAGAGCATACACATTAAATAAAAATAGAGAACAAAGCAGAACAGAGAATAATAGAACAATAAAAGCAGTAAAACCATACATAGGAAAGAACCTCTACATCCAAGAACCTCTGCAGTATGTCTCACAAATATAACTCAAAACAACTCAACTCAACTCAGTGGAGGGCAGTGGAGAACAACATAGTTTTTAACCTGGATTTAAAAGAGGTCAGCATTGGAACAAGTCTCAGATCCTCTGGAAGTTTGTTCCAGTTCTATATGTAGCATGAAAGCTGCATCACCCTGTTTTGTCTTTACTCTGGGAACTGTCAGCAGACCAGCCCCAGATGACCTAAGGCATCTACAGTGTTCATACTGTATGAGCCAAACTCAGATATTTTGGCCATAAACCATATAGTGATTTATAGACAGGCAGCATTATCTGAAAATCCATTCTTTGAGGGTGTGGGAAGCCAGTGCAGGGATACTGAATATAGGCGTGACGTGCTCAGCTCTCTTGATCTCGTCAGATGTCCGAATGAGCTATAGCTGAGTTAAAGTTAGTAGTTATGAGAAGGTAAAGAAATAAATATGTCTTCTTTGGACATGAATCCTCTAACTTCTGCTATATTCTAAAAGATGACAAGAGGCTGATTTAATTATAGACTTGATATGGCTGTTAAACTTCACATTCATCATTAGCCTACACCAACATTTCTAACTTGGCATTTGGCCTTCCTAAACAGTCAACTGATGTGTGTGCAGGTACTGCATAAGTCTAACGTCTAAGAGCCTAGTACGGTGCTCACTGACTAACTCCAAATCTACTCTGCTATTTTATTAAAGGGAATCAATGGTTAGTAATGGTCTGGCATTATAAACTGCCCCTGCCTCAGCAGATGTACCCTCAGAGCAAAAAAGCGATTTTTCCATTCTGTGGCTGTGCCAAAAGGCTGCATATGCTGCATCAATGCTCACCAGTGCTTTCTGTAGTCAGATTGACTCCTGTTATGTTCAAATAAAGGTACACTCCTCAATTCCCACAATTCTGCCCAATCTCTATACGTTTGGAACAACAGTCCACAAGTGTGCCTACCTGTAAGCACCCTTGAGAAATATGCTCCTTAATACTTGAAAGTTGATTTTTATCTGATTTAATCTGATTTTAAATTTATATGCTAAATTGCTAATTGCTAATCTGCTAATCGAGTAGGCTACTAGTCATAGACTTTCTGCACAACATGAATACTACACTAACATACTACATACTACTAAGAGAATACTACAAATCCAAAAAAATAAATGAAGCCAAGCAGGTGATGCTCTTTTGGACACAATTAAAGTGCACCTTTAAGTAACTTAAAGTGGAATTTAACTTTTGTTAAACTCTTTAGCTATACAAGGGCGCAAGAGTCGCTGTGCTCAGTCTTGACTCTCTTCTGTCTTCGCGCCGCAATGGTGGAATGAGCTTTCTACAGCAGTCAGGAAAGCACAGTCACTACCCAAGAGACTTAAGGCCCACCATTTCAGAATCCACCTTGGTACCTCTGCCACTGACCTCTTTAACACTCCCAATAACTGAAGTTCTCTATGAGGTTTCTTTATCTCTATCTCTTTCTTTGTCTCTATTCCTTTATTAAAAAATATACTGTATATACTGGATTTTCTATCTTGCTCTATTTTGGGATCAGCCCTTGGAAGATTCAGCACTTTGCTTGTATTTTGGCTTTTAACAATTATTTGAGGATTGAATGATACAGTATTTTAATAGTAAAGTATACCTAAAGTATACCTAGCAACCGAATGCTGTTTGCTTACTGATAGAAAAATGTTGCTTTAGCCTATGCTTAAACTTTTGACACTAACCTAAGTTAGAACCTTTGACCTTAGATATGCTGTTTGTGTATGTCACAAATGTTGATTAAATCACCTCTGTCTGGTAACTAGAATGTAAGATATAGAAGGAAGGGTAAGTCCTTGTATTGTTCCATATCTGTATCTGTAGGAGGATGGACCCTGCGTCCAAGATAGAGATCTGTTGTCTATGTACACACATCACTCATAGAAAAAGTTTATAAGCCAGTGTATTTGGAAAATAGATTGTTCTTTCATGCCTAATGCTAGATGATCCCAAATGCATTTGATTAAAGGATCTTCTGAACACATTCTATGATTGCATTCAGTCTGAATTTATCTAACACTTGCGATTACTGGTGTGTGACCTATTGAAATGTGTAGATGTCTAAATGTCTAGACACTGTTTTTGTTTGGACATGTGTACTAAACCGTAAAGGCAATATACCATAAGTTACTTGTTTAAACAACTAATTTGTTCTTTTGCAACGGAATACATTTGAAAAGACGAGAAAAATGTGTCATGTAACAAGTTACTTCCCATGGTCACTAAAGTTACTTTAGTAATGTTCCCCTCTTCTCTCACAGAAACAATCCAGTTCCTCATTCCCCAAAAGAAAAGGGGAAGCCAGGAAGCTGTTGCTTTAGCTGTTCTTTCAAATGTGATACCAACTGACTCACACTGAGCTGGCAGAGCCTGCTAGTTCAGTAAGTACTGCCAGAACTTCACCAGAGAGTATTTTTAAAAACACACAATGGTAGGGTTATTTGGGAGAGTATAAGAATTTAGGGCCAGTTTCCCGGACAAGGCTTTATTTTTCTTATATTCAACATACACTAAAAGTTCAAAACCAACAATTTTCTCCTACTAACAAGTATTGTCTTGCTAAGGTCAGATGTACTGTACTGTAACTGAGCAGGTGCTAGGAATGAGTAATCACCTGTCCCCTTTATAAGCAGGCTGGCAGAAACCAGAGAGACATGGAACACAGAAGGGACACGGTGGCTCTTCTGCTGGGCCTGAGTTACTCCTGCCTGTGATCATTCTGTGCACATACTGAATAAAACAGGTCAGACACTGTCGGCGTAAGGCAGAACTTGCTGGTGTGAACGTAGTTCTTTGTCACAATAGGCTGTTGTTGACAATAAAGAAAAATATAGAAATTATACAGGATTTAAACTACAGACCTATTTATATAAACTACAGTATAAAGCTAGAGTAAAGACAACTCAATTGAGATACCTATTGAAAAACGTCCCTAATGTATAGGCTTAATTCCTGTTTGGTAAACCGTCTGTTAAAGTTATTATCGATCCCTGGTCAACAGCCTAAAGCTTCATTAAATTGAATTTTTTAGAGCCTTCAGCCAGTACTTGATCAAATGATTCTGTTTTTTATTCATCCCAATGCTTATTCATCCCAATGCTGCCTCAGATATGTTCTCTGTCCTCCTTGACCTTCTGAAGTCTGTTGGACACCAGCTGCACAGTTTGATATGAGACTAGTTCATCACACATACAGTCAAGAAGCAAGCTGTGTTCCATTACACGGTGTTCCATGGTTATGACATGGACAACGGCCCTGTTAGTGGTTGAGCAATCTGTTGTTGTTTTAACAGGTGTGACAATAGCCTATTAGATAAAATTAGAGATGCCTGCCTGCCACTCAAGACATGCTGTGCCATTAAAAATAATGTATGGCATAGCCCTACATGTCTCTGATACATAAACACTCACTTACTCTGAAAAGGAAAAGAATGAACACATAAAAGAAAGCATAAAAGCCACACACCTGTGTATTGTTGTCAATCGCCATTATGTGCACCTGGGTTTGTCGGTGGGAGGTTCCATACGTTGGGGCCTTAGGTTCGGGATTTGTCGGTTATTGTTTGCATTGTGTTCATAATGTCTGCAGCCAGAACGCTGGCGGAGTATCCGAGATTCTCTGCGGGATTCATTAAACGCAGAGCGCGGACTTGTGTCCTGCCATCTTTCTGTGTTGCGTCTTTGTTCGTCACCACTCACCACTACATAAACCACGCCACACAGTGACTCATTTTCTCACATACAGATACTTTATACGTTTGGCTCAACCACTCACATATGTTATTGCAGTCACACATGTATTCATTTAAATGAAATTAACTATTTTCTCTAACACTTTTTTTTGGTTGGACACTTTAACAATACACTTAACTTTGATAGCTTATCATATCATTTATCCTTTCGGCTCATCTTTCACACTTCAAAAACATAAAGGTGAATTTATGTACGGACATTTCAAGTACTTAAAACTGAGTCAATGTTGTGAACAAATATTGTAAATATTTTGGTCCCAGAGTATCCATGATGTAGCACCACAGAAAGCCATTCTCCACCCAGTTGGTCTGGCCAGATGGCCACTGAGTGCAGTGATTGTTTTGTATCCACCCTGAATTATTTATCTATTAATATTTATTTATATCGCAGCATTCCATTTTATTGGTGCTCTGCTTATTCCCTTTGCTGAGGGATGTGGTTTTAATTATAGTAGCTTGTCTAATCACTCACTATGACGAATATATAAGTGTGCTTAGTGACTCACAGTATACTTGTATACTTACAGGTTACTTAAGGCTGCTGTGGGTAGGATTTGAGAATTGCAACAAGAGATAGCGAAAAAAAAGAGTACGATTTTGAAACTCAGCAACTACCCACCCCCTCCTCCGCTCCCTCCCTATGGAGCCCGTTGGGCTGCCATTCAAAGTGCCGTTGACAAACTGGTTGTAGCCGTGTGCGCGCAGTCATGTGACTGGCTATAAACCAGAGCAGATATTCTCACAGAGCATTTCACTCACTGATAGCTGACGGATGTCTGCGGCACTTCTAAAGATATTACACTAAATGTATAGCTCTAAAATCCTACCTAGAGCACCATTAAAGGTTCAAACTGAAAAGATCAATGTTTATCAATGATTGACCTAATTTTAAACATTTGAGACAGTTTGTTATATTATATTATATAATAAATTATTTATATAGAAGAAATGTACCTATACTCACTACTACTTAAATTATTACCATATTTTTGCAGTAATCTTAATACACTACAAGTAGTTTGGTATATACTCCCTTAACTTGCCTGTAATTAACAGTAAGGAAGTCTTGATGGTAACACAATTGGATAACAAAAGACACAAACACAAAGGGAAATTAAAAATTAAGGATTTCATTATTCTTAAAGAACGAACATTAAAGAACACTGCTTATGCGGAAAAATACCTTGACCTTACACAGAACAGTCTGAACTGTATGTTTAATAAAGGGGATAACTGTAAAACAAATACTTAAATTGTCTATTAAAAGACAGAGACAATGCCAAATCAATAAGATATCCATGAATTATTAACGAATTAAAAATTTAAAGTTGGAAGCCCCCTTGTGTAAGTGTAATCGGTAAAAAGTGTATTAGTGCTTAGCATGCAGGGGATCTGCTGGAATTGTGCTTAACACACTTTCTGCATGTAACATAGTTACCAGAAATGCTTCCAACTTTTTCATTGCCATTCATAATTGCGTTGCTCTGTGAAGCCTCTTTCCTATCAATTATTGTGAATTATTTCTAAGGGTTCTGCATTAACTGTCATCTTCCTCCCTGGTGCCATGTTCGGACGGGTAAAGATGATGCAGAACTTCTCAGTGCTGCAACGCGGGCAGAACAATCCCTGTGCAACGTCCGAACCCGACTCGGTAACCAGCTCCTTCACAATAACCTGGGCAAACGGAGCACAGAAAGACGGGAGTTATTGGTTGTTGTTTACAACACGGCACTCGCTGTTGTCACCTAAAACGATCGTCACAATATATGGACACACGTATCTGTACATGCACATACACATACAGTGGCAAGACAGGTAAGCAAACACACACACTCACACACATATACGAACATGCACAGCCACACATACACACATGCTAAATCAGAATCCCATATATTTCGGCAAGTATGTTTTACATAAAAGGAATCGTAGCAGTGTGGCAGGAAACGCTGAGGAACCAGTCACGCTGGTCCGTGTGTAGCTCAAGTGGTGTGGCTAGCTGGCATTTGTTGATTCGCTATTAGCTTAGCTACCTCCACAAGCGGTTAAAAAGACCTTCAGAACATGTGAATGTGAATGCTTAAACTACCTAGCCTGGAGGAACACTTGGTTTCATCACAAATAATAGCATAATATATATATATGTGTATGTAACCCCCCACCTTTACAATAGCAATATTGCCTGTTTTTGTTGCATCTGTCATTTGTTTTTGGGGGCGACGTTGTGTTGCTTCACCAGGTAGGGCATACTGTACACTTGCTCTGACAATGAAGTGAGCCTGTTGACAGGACGCAATAGCCCTAGTCTAGTGTGAACAAGTGTTTAAGAGTTCACCTGTTATGGTGACTTCATCTCCGTCTTTGAGGAACGCTCTGGTCTCTCCTCCGCCCACCTGGATGGCCTTGGAGCCTCTCCACGACAGCTCCAGCATGGAGCCGAAGCTCTCCGGATCCTTCACAACCGCAGAAGAAAAACGTCAAATCAAACAAGACAAAACGGACACAGACAGACAGATGGACACAAGCAGGATGGTTAGATAGACAAACAGACAAAGACAGAGGGGAAGACAGACAGACAGACACAAACAAGAAATAAGACAGACAGACAGACAGTAAGACGGACACAGACCGACAGACGGACAAAAACAAGAGGGTAAGACAGATGGTAAGACAGACAGATAGTAAGACAGACACGGGCAGACAGACAGACGCAGACAGAGGGAATGGGGGGGACAAAATAGCCTCACAGGTCCGCTGATGGTCCCTGATGCTAACAGGTCTCCAGGCCTGACGTTGCAACCGTTGACTGTGTGATGGGCCAGCTGTTGCTTCATAGTCCAGTACATGTACTGGCCAGAAGAAAGACCCGGGAGAGGAGGAAGACAGGCATTTTAGTTTTAGTTTTATATTTCATGTACAATTACGCCATTTTAGCAGACTCTTTTATTTGTTTATTCTCTTACAATAAGTATAATTACAAGTATTAAGGAGTAGATAGGGGTTAGGCCTCTTGCTCAAGGATGCTTACAGGTAGGCCAACTCCGGGGCTCAAACCCATGAGCTTCTGGCTGGGAGTTGAACATCCAGACCACTAGACTATCCTGCCCTCTACATGTTACGTACTTCACAGATCATCACTCATCACAGATGTCACCTACTGTAGCAGCGAGGACCTGCTCAGTCTACCGGAAGAGTAGGCCTACATTATTTGCTTTATTTTTAGCATTACATTTTAGAACCGCCAAGACTTTTTTGCTTATTTTCGGGACAGAAAGTCTAGACCGGCAGAAAAGCTAGCGCAATATTTGATTTGATTTGACTACAAACTAGCACTGCGCCACCCTCTACTTCCCACCCACGCCCATTTCGGAACAAGTGAGGGGAAATTAGCAAACACGCCCAGGTGAGAGAAAAACCATCTTCCGCCCCAACAAAATTCTGCGTTTTGTCACTACTTGCCTTGCGCCGTCCGGAAACTAAAGCCTATGTACATTGTTAAAGTCTAACGTGTGTTGGCGTTGCTTTCTTGGTGGGTGGACATCAGGATATACTGTAGTATGTGCATTTATCAATGCTTCAATTTAATTTATCCGACTTAGTTATTCTTAATTATTAGTTTTTTTATTTTCTCTTTTGTAGTAGTAATGATAATCTAATGCAACAATCATGCCTTTGGCGTAGTACTTGCTAAACTCAAAGGCCTTGAATTTCACACAGGGATAGAATGAATCACCACGCTATAATTATATAATGGATTGAGAGTGGTATTATTATTATTATCATCATTAATATTATCAATATAGAGAAGTCATAAATAGAAATCAGACCCTTACCTTAAAGTTGGACGTGCATATGGTTGCTGGTTCTGCCATTGCCTCCCCTTTGGAAAACACACAAGATGGGTGGCTTGGGTTGGAGCACAAACTCTATTTTGGACATGCAGGCTAAAATATTGTACAATGCAGAGTTTGAAATGTGATGCCGGGTGCATTAAACCCATAAAACATCAAACATAATGAAGGTAGAAAGCAGCAGTGGTAAAATACCAAGCATTACAGTGATGTAGGGAGAGAAAGAGTAAGAGAGAGAGAGGGGAAGAAGAATTAGATGGGAGTTCTCAGACATTAAAAGTATTTAATGGGAACTCATTATCATAGATGGCCGGGGGGGTTTTACTGCCACAGTGTTTGTGTGCTTTAATGTCTGATTAACAGTGTGTGACTCCAAACACACGGAAACGTATTTATTTATTTGCATTCACTTGATGTATACTGTTATTACGTGAGGGGTGTGTACGTCAATCACATCTGTGTGTGTATACCTTTCAGTGAGACTAGCAAGTTAATGTTGAAGGTATAGGCGTCCTCATGTTGCAGGTATGGAAGGGGCTCAGGGTCCTGAAAAGAAAGAAAATGAACATTAATGATTAACTTTAGTGGTAGACACCAAACACCTTTTTACTGAAAAGATAAATACAAAGCACCGAACGTGAGTGAACCATATGCAGCAAAGTTATTTTTACGTCTTGTTTTTTTTAGCATTCCATTATGTGTCTAAGGTGGCATACCTTTAATTATAATTATTATTTTTATTAACTCATGTTTCTGATTTATCAAAGGAAGGGCGGAGAAGATAACTTTTTATTTATTTATTTTACTATTAACTTTTCTGTTACAAATGAGGGTAGATTTTCTGATTAGCTGAAAAAGACTTCTACATGTAAAAGGTAAATGTTACATGTTAAAGAGATCTAATAACTATTGTGCAAGTTCTTGGCAGTATTTTAAAAATCTTTCATTTTGGGTAGGGTATTTTCATATGCATGCAGAATGAATAAATTAGGCCCTTAGTGTTAGTAGTTAACCCCTATGATCCTGAACATCAGCACGCATCCGAACAGTGACAACTGACTTGGATGGTGTTGGGTTCAGCGAAGGGAAGCAGAGCTTCCATCGGAACCACCCAAGGAGAAATGGTCGTCCCAAAGCTCTTTCCCAGGAAGGGCCCCAAAGGAATGTACTCCCAAGCTTGGATGTCTCGTGCTGGAAACCCACACACACACACACACACACACACACACACACACACGTTACTTTCATTAAACCCTTGACTCTATGCTGTAGCTTCGATACATATGGCTGCTAAAGACTTTATATCCGAATCATATTTATTTGTAGTTAAGTTTGCATATACAAGGAATTTATCATGGTGTAGCTAGTGCAGTAACGAGGTTATCAAGAAGACAATAGAGCATAACGTTATAAAGTACAATCCTAATAAATGAAAGTAAAACTGAATACAAAAAAATATACAGTAAATATACAGTATAGAATAACAAATATGCAGTATGTAGTGCAAATGTGCAAATGTGCAAATGTGCGATGCTTTATAATATTATAATAAACAAAATATACAGTATATACTAGTTTGTGTGGGATGATGTGCAGTAGGTGAACATTAGTAGAACATGTTTTTGAGATCAAAAGGAGCGGTTCATTAAATACAGTGACCAAAGCAATATGTCATCATGAACGTCAGTTTAGTCATTCACTAAACTAAGGCCTTTTGATGCCTTCGTTTTGTGATTCTCCTACAGGATATATAAAGGGGGGAATTATGCTACATTAGGCTCCAGTGAATCTTAAAATGCTAATGCTTTGTTTTCAACAACAACAGTCGGTTGAGGTAAGGACACTCTTCAATTTAACATTTGTATAGACTTTTTGAAACGTTATTATTTAGCCTCAGTTTAATTGGTGCCCATAGTCAAAAAACTAAACATAAAATGGAGGACATACTGCATACTGCACACTGTAAAAACTGTGAATTGTAAGGTAAGGTTTATCTGAACCTAATCTGAGGTTCAATATTTCATCATAGCATTTCACCTTAAGTGTATTATTTCTCCAGAGTCTCTTAATAACCCTCTCTCTATTTGCCCTATATTATTTACCGTTTTAGTTCAACAAAATAAATCACATAAGACCCACATTGCCACCAATGGGCTGGCCATAGTGTCCCAGATACAGTACATTATCTGTGATCTGATAACCCAGTCTGTATTCAAATGATCTCTACCCACGAAATCACGACACTGAAATATATTATCTGTGTGATATTACCACAAAATCTATCACTGAAAAATTAGATGTCATCATGATTGCTGGTGCTCCATTTCACAAGCTATACACTCTTCTTTTTTAATCAGAATATTTTATTTGCTTCCTGCTTTCTGGTTGTGAAAGGGCTTACGAGAAAATCAATCCACTCAAAAACCCTTGATATTGTCCCCGCTGATGCAAAGAAACAGATTGCCAAGGCAGCACTAGAACGGACCTTGAGCACTGAACTGATCAGAGATATCCTATACATATTCACACATTACCTTGGAACATATGGCTATGGTAATACTGTCTCTTAAAACCTCTCGTCTCTATAGGCACTTTTCCACTGCAGGAACCAACCCGGTAGGACCTCTGGCAGGGCCGTTTTTGGGGTAGGTACTTCTGAGCGGCCCTGAAAAACTGCTGGGCGGGGTTCTAAGCATATACACAATATTTCTTTCCAGCGAATCTCTTAATTAGTTTGTTTTGACGCGCTTGGAATTTACGTCGCTAAATTATTACATCAATTCATGAGACCGGATGTTCCTACACCGCAATGGAAACAGTAAGGCTGAAAGGGAGTATTAGAGGGCCGTTCCTGTAAACGTTTGTGCCACCTGGGAAGTTCCCCGAGTTCCTGCAGTCGAAAAGCGCTTTATAGGCCTGGATTCCTCTGTTGTGAAACTAGTACTATTCCTACTGTGTCAACACACAGATGGCTCATTGGCCAAGCAATTTTCTCACACTACTGGCAAGGATTAAGAACAAATTTTCAATTAGTAGAGGAGAGGGGAAGAGAAAGTGGAAAGGAGAGGAAAGTTAAACACTTACATTTATAATAACTTATAACAGTTCTAAATTTGAGACTTCAAATAAAAAATGCCCATCCACAACACATTGTGGATGGCTGAGTGGATGAATATTTTCACTGGCAGTTCTGCAGTCAAACATAAAATGAAACTGCTTAAATAAATAGACCTTGTGTGGAGAGTACTTTGTGTACACTGCAGGATCATTTTTTAATTTCATCATTTTTTTCACGCTACACTGAACTACCTTACCAATGAAAAACAAAACATTCATTTGGCAGTCGGACTTTCTGAATATGTGCTACTGTAGATTCATAGGATGCCGTTTTGAAAGCATTCCTTTCATCCTAACAGCATTAGGGTACAAAAATAATCGCCATGGCTACGCTCCACAGAGGCCCTTTGTAAGTCCTGGCGAAGGGATAGTAATAGTGAGAATATAACAGGGAGCTGTTGTGCTGAAATGCCACTTGCTATACGCACACAAATTCACCTTAGATCACTGCCAGTCAACATTAGAAATGGCTTCAATATTTAACCAAGCAACAAGGAGAGAGGAGGTGTGTGTGTGTGTGTGTGTGTGTGTGTGTTGGGGGGGGGATTGCAGTAAACACACCAGTTTCAAAGGATTTCATCACCGATGTTGCTCCCTCAGATCAAAGGTATCACTCTGTTCTGACATGGAACCATTTTGCTGCGAGCTGCTCCGGTGTTTGACAATATAACGCACATCCTCACGCACACACTGCAGACACCTGAGTTGCCAAGTAGGCCTTTAAGGACATTTGAATAATACAAAAATCTCGGATTCTATTGAATTGTGGACGGATGGGTGTTCTTGGTCATAAACTTGTTATTATATTAGATTGAACGTGCTTACACAAAGTTAATTCAGGTTTTCAGACTACAACAATTTTCCATTTTAGGTCATTTTGGCACCACCACCAGTAACCTAAGTGGAAGGTGATTCATTCGAAATCAAATAGCATACGGCCAGAATCTAGGCCCATGGGGGTCATTTAGTTCTTCCTCCGGTAGCCCAACTAGATTGCAGACATTATCACAACTGCAAATAGCGGGGCTATCGTGAATGGGCAGCATGCCGAATAGTTTTATTACCTTAATCAACTGATATGCGACAATGAACCTCAGCGAATGAATTCATTACTAAGGTCCAGATTGTAGCTTTAAGGGGAGCTAGGAAATCTGAATGGGGTTTGGCATCAGGGGTGACAGGACACAGGTTAACGTCAACCCAAAGGTAAAGCCTAATTATCAGCCTGGCTCTGATTCAACCCAGGAGGGGATACAGGAGCAGAGATCCAGTTGAACGGACCTCTAACCCACTGGGCTGCCGAATGGCTTCCTTGTCTTTAATACAGAGAGCGCGTCAACCCTGCGATTACACAGGGGAGGAGCGAGGAATAAGCAGATGACAAGCTATGAGCAGGCATGAATAGAGAGAGAATGTGGGGGGTAAACTTTCTTAACAGTTAAATAAATCTCACTTTTGTTTTTGACGTTGAACCTCCTCTGTCACTTCATCAAGAGGCTTAATATGATGTGACTCAATATGATGGGGAATCATTTCTAATGTAGGCTCAGATTAAGTAGCAGGCGTACTTCTGAGCGAGTGTCAGAGGAACGAATCGGTGCTTATTAACCCTGTGTTGGTTTAGCTGCTTGCTTGCTCAGTGCCAGTCTGTCAACATTAACTATAAAAAGACAGTTTGTAGGCACACACGGCGAGGACGACGTGTGTTGTGATGTGGTGTTGTAGACTCCAGTTAAGGCCTTACCACTCCAGTCGTTCATGAGGACCATGCCAAAGATGTGTTCGTGGGCTTTCTCTATAGGGATGTGCTCTCCTAGGCGGTTTCCCCCTCCTACAAAGAAAGCCTGATAGAGCGGAAATACGCTTAAATATATTAGCAGTTCTCCAACTATATCGCCACAAGAATACAATGCCTCACACATGCAATAAACTGCCAAAATTATAATAACATAACACAATATATAAAACAGTCACAAACACATTGAAAAAAGGTGCGCATACTGTAACCTATTAAAAAGTAATAAAAACACATACGTCTGTACACATACGACCACATTAAAAAAAATGTTTCATGTAAATCATGGACTTTCCTCCACAGTCACCTGACCTCAACCTCATTGAACATTTATGGGGGTGCCAAGCATTCTGTGAACATTGTCAGATCATGATGGGATTACATGGGTCATCAGGTTTTGCACACAACTTGTGGAGAGCCATGCTGGAGTGCATGCTGTCATTAAAGCAAAAGGAAACATACTAAGATATTCTGAAATTCATGTGCATTTTTCAAAGATTCAACTTTTCAGTCAAATTGTTAAAATTATATTATAATTTGTAATGAAAAAAATGTGTATTAAAATCGAAACTCAGACTTCTGGACCTCACTGTATAAACAAAAGAAAACCTATAAATGTATGTGGTATTACATCATATTGTATCGTCGAGAGATATCACTGCATGGTTGGGAAAGGCAACTGGTGACACAATGGGTCATTTTGGGGGCACCAACAGAATTTCAGTTAATTATTCCAAAATCTATTCAGACAGTACAAACACTACTAGCAGCCATCAATGTGTTTGTGTAATCCTGAGGGAATATCTTAAGTAAACGCTGTAATCACCATTTCCAGCTCAATGTCCAACTGCTTTGACGGCCCGAACACAGGAGGCTTGGCTGAAAAGACAGAAGAAGGTGTGGACAGAGTAGGTTAGCGGTTAGGGTGGCCGACTCACAAACAAAAGGTTGTGGGTTGGATCCCCAGCATACCAAACAGCTAGAATAAACTTCCAGAAGATTTGAGACTTGCTCCAACACTGAACACTTTTAAATCCAGACTAAAAAACGTTCATGTTCACCATTGCTTTCTGCTAAAAATGCACTTTGACTTTTGCTAAGCTGTAAACCTCGCACTACATTTTAATTTGATTTTATCATGAAATTATCAAATACGTTGTGATCTTTTATTCTTTCATTTTAATGTCTTTTACATCCTGTGTTATTGTACAACATGTTTTATGTGAAGCACATTGAGTCTGCCTCGTGTATGTATGCCATATAAATAAAGTTGCTTGCTTGCTTACCTGGCCTACCTGTAAGCATCCTTAAGCTAGATGCCTAGCCCCTACCTGCTCCTTAATACTTGTAATAATTGTACTCACTGTGAGTCACTTTGGATAAAAGCGTCTACATGACCTGATTGTAAGAAGGTATATATTAGTCAGCTCCGAAAGTTTAGTGTTTCAATCTCTGTTGGTCCCTAGTGGCCTTTCTATTTACTACAGTCGGTCAACTTAACTCCATTAAATTTAACTTTATTAAATTATTTTAAACCAATTTTATACTGTATGCTTAGAGATTTTTCTGCATTTATGAAATGAAGTGACTAGGTTAAATGTAACTGTGGTCTTTTATTCGGCACTCCCGGTGGAGGGTTGTCCTGGGACATGAGAAGGGGCTGTCAGACCCGCGGTTCTGACCTACTTTGGTCAGGTCTCATCTGTCCCGAGGGTCTGCGTATGGGGGTGCCAGACACCACCACTGACGACGCTCTGCCATGATAGCCCACCGGAAGCCTTAACCTGCGGGGACACCCACGGTTGCGTTAACAAGAGGGGGACACCGCCAATCAGTCAGTATTCAGCTGGGCAGACTCAAAATACAAGGGAAGTCTGGAAGTCTGGACAACCCGCCCACTGCTCACAGAACGCCTCGCCCAATCACGCTCCAGTGGTTCCCAAAGTTGGTGTTGGAACCCCCCATATGTTTTTGTGGGGCCATTTTGAAAATGTATATTACCATGTTTTATCTAGTTTTAATATCGTTACCTTACATTGTCGTCTTGGCCCTTTGAGGTTACTGCATGTTAACACTGTAGGGAACTCCAATATGTTGCTAGGTTTGATGATAACGTACCAGTTGGGCATGAGGGCATTTTCCTTCCCCCTGAACATGATGCCCACATTGGTGGCATGGTCCTTGGATGAGTAGAAATCTGTGTAGTCACCTGGGGGGAAACGCAGTAAAACAATAGTAAAACACTGCCCCCTTGTGTTGAAACACCAATCTCCTATTTTCCCCTTGGTTTGGCACAGATACATCTAATGGGCATGTTTAATGAATGGCCCTTCAACTATAACATGTCAAAGATGTCCCCTTGATAGGGACAAATGCATTATGCAATAGCCCCAATATGATAAAAAAAATGCCAATACATAGAAGTAAGGTCACCATTGACTCAGTGAGGTAAAGGACAGAGGACGAACCAAGTGTTCGATTTATAATTATAATTATAATATAATTATGTAATTTATCAGGAATTTATATCCAAAGTGACTTACATGGAGTAGAATTACAGGTATTACAAGGAGCAGAAAGGGGCTTTAGACATCTTGCCCAAGGACAGGTAGGCCAACTCAGGGCCATGAACCAATGACCTTCCAGCTAGGAACACCCAGACCCATACTGCCCCCCTGCTCTGATCTGAGGGTCCACAGTCCTGATAAAGGAAGCAGCAGGCACGAACGTAAAAGAGGACCTCACCGATTTCTGCGGGAAGATGCATGACAGCCGAACTCTGCGGCACAAAGGCCCTGGGGAGAACGGGAGAAAACGTAAAACTTTGAATACACACGAAAAAACCCTTGGCGTCATCCATAGTGGCTCTCTGAGAAGAGACGGGTCTGCTAGGTCCCGACCTGCTGCGTAGACTGGCGTCGTCTCTCAACGTGGTCTCGTTGGCTGACAGCAGCGTCTGCAGCGTTCTTCTGGCCTCCCGCCAGGCCTCGTAGCCCAGACCCATGAAACCGTTCAGCGTCGGCTGAGGGAATACATATGGAGAGCGTATGTCTAGTCTGTGATGTATGCAATGGTAGCCTACGGTATATGGTTGCCATGTGTAGAGGCATATAGGTCTGCTATTCCCTTAGAAATGTAAGTGAGGATTGTCTCCTATTCGGGTCTAGGAATTAGTCTCCTAGTCTAACCAACAACAACAACAACAAAAACTAATAAAGAACCATTAGCTAGTATATGGTAGGCTATGGTGCCACATATAGGTGATTCGACTTCAGCACCAGTAAGCGGTCATTAGCCTACCTGCTGGAATACATCCTGATATTTGGAGAGTACTGGCCCTCTGAATAACGTCTTGATGACACTGAGGTCCAATATCTGATCTCCGATAGCAACCCCAATGCGATGCCTGGGCTGAACATGACAAGACAAACGTTCAAAACGAGTTGGACATTCAATGAATCAGTTTGAAACTTTCTGGTTTGGACACAATGCGTCCTAGTGATCAATACATTCATTTCGTTTTAAGCACGGGATCTGTTGACCTAGGCTACTTACGTTATCCGGCGTTGAGAACACTCCATATGGTAGATTGTGATAAGAGAAATCCGACTTTTCGTCAAATTTTACGAAAGACATTTTAAGGTTACAATTGTACTCTGGTATACTTCTCACAGCTAGAAACAGCGTCAGTAAACGCTTCCAGATGCTGACTGCAGCCATTGGGCAGTCCCGCCTTCCTCTGCGGGGCCAATCATATACTCCCGTCATATATCCACCCTAAACCCAGACCTACTTGTTAATCACAAACGGCTTGCAAAATGACTAAGCAAAATGCATTCCCTCAGGAAAGTATAATATAGGTCTTATTTTCGGTGTTCCGCGGTATGCAAAAAGGCTACCATACATCCATCTAGCTGCCAGATAATCTTAATGAATATAAATGAAAGAATTCCATTGTAAAATAAGAAGAAACTAATTTATTGAGGTCATATCTATAACAGTGAATAAACAGAGTGCCTGATTAATTCTGGTTTGTCTTTTGTGCACCAATAAATGAATATCATAACACAGACTCATAAGTGGCAAAAATGTGGACAAAAACTTTTTTGTAATCTCAATCACTCCTAATAGACACTCACACAATATTCTAAAAGGTGGAGAGTCACTTGTTAAATAACTGAATCATACAAAAAGGGAGGAGTTAAAACAGGAAAGTGTATGCAAGATGCTACTTTCTTGTTGCGTAAAAAGAGTCTGTGGTTTTATTTTTACAATACATTCAGTTCCTAAAATAAGGCTACATACAGTACAAAATATTCAGAGAAGGAAAGGTCATTGATGTGTTTACGCGTTTTAAAAAATGTGAAAAATAGCATAGCGCTTCCTGGGGGGGGGGGGGGGGGGGGCGGGGGGGGGGGGGGGGGGGGGGGGGGGGGGGGGGGGGGGGGC
>JAOEHI010005985.1:0-36428 GCA_025447815.1 Percopsis transmontana | reverse complement strand
CTCTCTCTCTCTCTCTCTCTCTCTCTCTCTCTCTCTCTCTCTCTCTCTCTCTCTCTCTCTCTCTCTCTCTCTCCTAAGCATTGTGTCTCTACTGTCCTCCTCCTTACTCTTGCGTAGTATCCTGAAGTCCTCAGAGTCCAGGATCTGCTCTTCCTCTCTGTACCACAACACCTGCAGGGGGGGCGTGCCCCTCAGACGGCACTCCAGGACCACCAGCTGACCCTTCACTGTGGAGACGTCATGCAGGCACTGGCACACACACAGATTATGAAGAAGAGGTTATGGCGGCATACTGTATGTGGTGTTAAGAGATAATAGAGAGAGGGACTAGTTAATAGTATGTACTTTTTATGTACTATTGTTCCTGCCAATATATTTCATAATGTGTTGGAAAAGTTATAAGGTGATAAGGTAAAATGAGCTATATGACAAAATTGATCAGATGATACAGATAAATAAAACATGTTAATATGCCTGTATAAAGCCATACGACAACATAAAGTATAATTAATGTTATTTGTTAATATACAATGTACGTTACAAAATTTTTGGAGGGGAAAAATAGTAGTAATTGCAGATTATGTGTATGCGTGTGCATGTGTGCGTGTGTTTGTGTGTCTTACCTTAACAAAGGTAGGGGCGACTCCATTTCCTGAGTACTGCTGGTTGTACTGGGGACTCTGTGTCTAGAAAAGACCAATATTCGAACTGTCAATATCAGAAATTTCTAATATCAGCTATAGTTTCTACATTAGCTAATAGTTTCGAGGAAACTATTCCTTTAAATCTCTAGGGAGACATATCAAGTACATTTTACCAGTTCGCACAAACAGCCTTCTCTTAAGTAAATAAATATTGGTCTTTTTGGTCTAATGATCATGTCATTAGTCTACCATACCATAATACATGCCAAAATATTAATTTCCACAACTGTTAAAGCCCCTGTCCACACAGGTGTTATGTAGCTGATAAGAGTTGTTCGGAGGTCTGGGCTTACATGCACACGCACACACACACACTGCGCGATTAGTCTCTGTTATGGCAGTTTTGTTGCACCTGTTAGGGCAGGACAACTGACATCTTCTATTTGGATTGATTCTTATGTATGCACTATATGCATATATGCAGTTTTTGGATCATAACGTCATCTAACTTAATTCCCCGGGAAGCTGTTTAATCAGCCAAATAAACTCTAAACATAAAGGTTTCCAGGAGCTCTAACATCTGTGTGAATTGAAGTGTACAGGCGACACAGGAAGAAACACAGGAGCAAGCCTGCGACCATGTGTGCACGTTTCCATTTCAGTCAGGACCACTTTAGTCAAAGAAAATATTTTATTTCCATTTGCAGTAAGTTATATTCAGCGGTATGGCTGTGTTCTGGGACCTTCCATGTGCACACATGGAAAGCCTGAGGCAGGGAGAGCAGCAGAAAGACCCCCCGTCGGGTACAGAACAGAGCAGCATCAATGCCGACAGTGATTAAGTCAGAAAGGAGGAGTTGGGGGGAGGTGGGTTTCCTCGCTGAGGAAGCTGCGAGAATGGGCAGGCTAGAGCAGCACAAATAAGGCGCCCTGAACGAGATTAGCCAATTGTATGCGTAGCAGGCGATCAGCTGAGCTGTCAGCTGATTGAGATCAGCTGGCGATTGAGATTGTGGCCCTGAGCTTGTGGCCCTGAGCTTGAGTTGGCGGCCTGCCTGAACTAACGCTATGCTCAATACGTGTGTGTGTGCATGTGTGTGTCTCTCTACCCTCTGTGGGGTGATGCACAGCGGCTGGACCAGGCTGGAGTGTCTCTGGGAGGCGAGGGCAGAGGAGGACGAGGAGCAGCTAGACGAGCAGGAGGAGATCTCACGGGAAGAGGAGGAGGAAGAGATGGTCAGCGACATGGTGCTGGTCTTCTTCTGCACACTCTGAAGGCTGGAATTATAACATCAAGGTACAGTATAGTGCCTGGAATGTATGTATTGTGGTAAAAATACCAGCAGTGCAATGCTTGACCCTAGACCTAGTTAATGTGCCTTATATCTGACTGCATTTGGAACAAACGTAATATTAAGAAAACTGACTGAAGGCCAATTATTTAGAAAGTTTCTCTGTAGAGCGAGAATGATTTGACTAGCCAGTATGGTTAGGCTGTACAGAGGTCCTCTTGGGTGCATGGGAAGAAGAGAGAAGTGATTTGTTTTACTGTCCGCGTATACATTTACAGCATTTAGCAGATGCGTTTATCCAAAGCGACTTCCAATTACAGGTAGGGGTTAGGCATCTTTCTCAAGGATGCTTACAAGTAGGCCAACTCCGGGGCTTGAACCCACAACCTTCTGGCTGGGAGTCCAACACCTAGACCACTAGAATATCCTGTCCCCTGTATAAAAGCGCTCCTGTGTGTTTTTGAAGGTTGTTCATTTATTTCATTGACCAAGCACAGTCTCTGGCATATTAAACCCGTTTGCAAATGTAATGAACCCCCAGAAAGACAGTTTGTTGTGTAAGAGTCATTTATTATATATTTTCCACAACATATTGTTTTTTCTAAGAAACAAACACTAACTGTATTTTTAAGTGTTTTAAATGACAAAGCTGGATACGTGTGTGTGTGTGTGTTAGGGGTCCAACTCACTGTGCCATGTCCCAGGCGTTCCAGGGGGCAGTGCCACCGTGCCCAGAAGAACAACTTTCTTACTTTCTATAAAGACACACACAAGAAAAAAACAAAATAACAGAATGAGTTTTCCAGTCCATGAATGAGTTTTTCATGCTTCCATACAGCCTATTCGGACTCCAACTCCATCTTCTCTTGCTCTCTGATGGGTGTGTACAGTATATTTTGTAATAATTGTAATCGAGATAATCAAACAAATTTAGAAATAATAAAAAATAATAAATTACTGATATTCAAAATGTGCAAATTATTCCATGACCCTCCTAAAGGCATCGCTGCATCACAACCACAAACTCTTGGACAGCCATGAAGTCAGATGCTGGACACTGGTAACAGGCTATTTATAAAGACAGGAGATCCCTCTGGAATGTAGAGGTGGTCAGCCAGGATAAAGAGCTGGACCAGGAGAAGAGAGTGAAAAGATAAGTGTTGTATTATATAGCATTTATAGAATTGCAATATTACTCAAAGTCACTGTCTTCCATTATGAAAATAATTCGTCATGGGAGCTGGTACAATCAGCCCAATAAGCCAATGTATTCTGTTAAAGGAAAACCCAATTTCTCAAATAATTGATTTAGACAACCACTACATCATCTTTGATGTAACCTGTTACACACTGGTGTCCCCTCTCCTCGAATATGACAGAATGGCCACACACAAACACACACAGCAAAACGATGCAGAGAGACACTGCAGTAAAAGATTACAATGACTATTAAAGGTGCACTCCTTGATTGCATTTTAGCCTCAGAACCCCAAAAGCTAACTGTACCTACATTGTCTTATATTTTAAGACATCTTATCTTACTATATTTTGAAACACAACTGCCCATGACAGTGTGAAGGGGGGATGAGTAGAGAACATTGTGAGCCTAGGAGCTCTGAAGGGAGAGGAGTAGAGAGGAGCCATTCAGGGAGGGGCTAGCACTCCCTTCTCTGGGTGTCAAGCCAAAACATAGTTTTTGTAATGCTGGTTTCCAAAGGCAATTTATGTGGAATACTGATGACTCAAGCATTTACTTACTCAACTTACTTAGATCTTACGACGAAGAAAAACAATTCAGAGATTTTGAGAATAAAGTAGTAATATTACAAGAATAAAGTCGTAATATTACAAGAAAAAAGTCATAATTTTACGAGAATAAAGTCAAAATATTACGAGAAAAAACTTGTAATATTACAAGAAAAAAAGTTGTAACATTACGAGAATAGAGAGATCCGGTGGGGGTGGGATGTGTGTTTAAAGCATTATGAACATTATTGGCTTATGTCACCCTAACTTCCTGTAGGGAGCAATTACACCAACAGCAAGCCATTTATTTGGGGATGTTAATGATTTATTTCAATTACACAGATGAAAATCCTCAACAATTGGAGCTAAAGATTTTTAGCTCCAATTGATCCTATTTTTTCTGATAATACCAGTGGTACACTGGCAGGTATTTCTTGCACTCAGTGTGTCACATATGAATATGAACTATTATCAGGCTCAATTTTGGGCCTCAGGTTGGAGAAACTTGAGATTCGGCGGTGCTCTCAGGCTAAATTAGACCTTAGCTCATACTGAGGAAAGAGACCCTCCTGACCGGAGATACATCTCTCTCTGGGGCTCTGCTCCATGTCTGTCTTTTACCTAGCCACATGCTAACACATACAGAGGAATGACACACACAAACACACAGTGAGAGTCTACCTATATATAGTGCTTCTCTGTTTTCTTTTCTTTTTCTCTTTCACACACACTCCCTGTAGTCAACCTATCTGCATACGTACTATGCATGAGGCTGTAGCTATTTAGCTACAGCATGTTTTAATCCCACCTAAACATCTCTATTTCCAACCCAATATAATCCTTGCTGACAGCTGTGTGTGTTCTGTACACTCCTGTATATAACCTACTTATGTGTGCCAACGTTGAAGCCTTTTGTTTAAACAACAACAGCTGCTATTAAGTCACTCAAGCCATATCAATGACAGTGAACTGAATTAAAGGCCGATACATCACAGAGCTATTATTTAACAACTCAAATTCTATTCTATTAAATTCACAATCTGTTTCGCAATGGAAGTTTGAATGAAAAGTCACTTTCTCTAAAAATAGAAGGCCTGTCTCAAATGTATGACTGTCCAGTTGTGGAGCTAAAGTTTAACGCACCAGACCCTTCCAACTGCAAGTTATATCTTGTCTAGCTAATATATAGCAACACAGCTATCAGTAACACCACGCCCCTGTTAAATCCTGCTGGGACCACATACTAGTGCTCCTAGTATGTGTCACACAAACACAGTGAATGCGGTCACTCAGCCTTGGGACCCAGGTCTATTAAACTATAGATAAGGCAACATTGTTACTGAAGTACAAGACTCCTTTTGAATATTCACATAGTCCTAATGGAATCTGTGACCCAACCGATGTACAGTAGCAGTGCCATGGGCTTTACAGGCAATGACTATCGGCATTGTTCAAATACAATCCTCCCATAAAATGTCTAAATTTACGCTACATAACTTAGCAATTACCGTCACATGTACTTGCATTAGTCAAGGTTAGTTGTGTTTGTCAAGGTGTGTACTGAATGTGCTTTCAGAAGTAGAGCCATAGCTACTTCGCATATATACCAACGCTAGCACATGCAATACACAACATAGTGCAGATGTTCCGCTAATGTGGTTGACCAGTTAGATTCATGGTGGCTCTGGGGGTTATGTTCCCATTAAGAATAATGGCTGGTATTTTTATCCCAGAGCGCAGGATGTATCCTACTAGAACATGGGATATCTCACCTGTTCTTCACAGGGAGGACAACAAAAGTTTCTTAGCTGCTACCATATGCAGAGGCTATAACTGGGAATCACTAAAGCTGAGAATACAAAGGAAAACAAAATAATACCTTGTCTCAATCTCATTTCAACAAACCACCACTGCATTATGCCAGGCCAGCATTTAACACCACCCTTCCACCCCCTACAGCTTTCTGTGCAGTAGACTTATTTAGATTTAGAATGTCAGTAAGGCATTCTAGCAGGGAGCAATGTGTGGAAATCACCTGGTAAGCAGTGATTACATAAATCTAAAGTTCTATCTATCTATACTTGCATCCAGTGTAATTAGCATTGCAAAACTATTTACTGAAAATAAAATTTTCAAACCAAACACTACAGTAGCCTATACAATAAGAAGTAGCCTATATCTTATTGGTAGATGCAATGATATAGACAATGCTGAAAAATGGCTACTTTTCACAAAACATTATTGCAAAATGTTTGTATATCTTTTGCTATATAAAGAGTATATTTAACAAAATTATCCAGTTACACATTTAAAAACAATAAATAAGTATGGGGATATAGCGTAAAGCACAATTGTTATTATTTTGTATTATTAAATTTGTTTGAGCAGTTGCATCACCCAGAAACCCCCCCGCCCCCTCCCAACTTCAATTCCCCTAACTCCTCAAGTTGTCTGGGTTAGGGGACCGATTTAGAATGGACCCGGTCACCTGATCCCTCTGTCCACCAACCGCGGCCCGCTGTCTGTTTAGAGCGTCATGTAGGCATGTCAGGCCTGCACAGATGAACCCCCCCCACCCACCTTAAGCCTAGACGGGTATGCCTCCGGTTGCCTCACCAGTAGGCTGTAAGGTTGACACACATTTCTCACTTGCTAGTGATTGAAAAAAAACGGATGCAACAAATTTTTTAATTCAACATTTGACAGTTTGGGCAATTATCGCGATGAGAGGGTCACTCACACACACACACACAAATGACAGAAAACGGTGTTGAATTACCGAAGTTAAAGAGGGTTAAGACTTTAAATGCTAGATAGATAGACAAACAGGCAGATAGATAGACAGACAGACAGACTGACAGACAGATATATAGACAGATAGGATTAGTCGGACACATGGCACAGCATTTAAATGTAGCTTAGCTAAAGACACAGTAGGCAGATAATTACAGCTGTCCTTTTTATTTCAGAGGGAATGCAGAGAGCACACTTTTCTCCTTTAACTCTTTTAGCACAGTCCCTAAGTTCTAAATAGAATAGGGTCAGAGATATAACCTCAGGTAACACAGCAACCCAACACAGTTGTTCATCTCTTCGATATCGGTTTCCTTGATCCAAAACACGGTAACACAAAACACGGTATTGCGACATGGACCTAACCACACACCTACAGAGCCTCAACCCTACTCCATGTAAAGCTTACCTGCGTGGCCTTTCCCTGTAGGAAAGTACAAAAATACAACCCCAAAAGTCAGCAGCCCTATTAATCCAACAGGAGTGTTAAAACATATATAGAAATCGACTCGACTGTGAGACTACGAGTCGCTTCTCAGTCACTGAGCGAGCTGACACACACGCACACACACATGCGTACATACATACACGCACACAATCACACAGGGGCAACTGTGTGTGTGTGTGTGTGTGTGTGTGTGTGAGTGTGTGTGTATGTGTGTGTGTGTGCTGGGAATAGTGGATGTAGTTGGGGGGAATTTGAGGCAGGGGCTGTTAGAGGGGGCAGGAGGGACAGATGTAGATTTAACTAAAGTAGAACATAGAATCAGCAGTAGAATTCAGTAGAAATGTGTTTCCTTTAAAGTTGACCAGTTCCTTTTGGCTCGGCAGCTAAAACAGTGATGATACAAAGCACACACAGATAAATAACGTGACCACTAATATGGCAATGGAAGAAAGGGTTAGAGCTGGAGATGTTGAGAAATGGACTGTTTTCACAGTATTGCTAATGAGAACAGCTCAAATAGAAATACCCATGTGGCGTGGAGCGTGTGTGTTAGCTCTGTCTGTGAGAGGAAGGGTGTTGGGGCCGTGGTTCACAGGACTCATGGGGATTGGGAACAGGTGTGTGTCGTTTGATATTCACCTCTCTAACAAGAAAAGGCAGACTTAGCATGACGCTGATTTAGTTTGCCTGTACAAACACTGTCAATAAACGGGTCAGACTGCCCAACGGAACCCTGTGCGTGTGAGCATTGTTTATGCTACAACCCATTATTCATTTCATTAGCTACCGCTGTGAAAACCTTGTAAAAATTAATAACTAGAAAAATCTTAAAAACTACTGTATTTAAGAAGTACATTGCACATCCTTACCCCTTTAGTAATAGGAAGTATCTCTTCATGGTAGCTATGGCAACAACAATGTCTGTGCCCCAGTGACTTTTGTGGGTAAAGGCATTCACCAAGTGCTTTCTATGATAAGTCTTGCCTTTTCTGCCTCTCTCCACTATATAGACACTTAGCACACACCGATACCTTAGCAGAAACCTGCCTCTGGTGCCAGTGAGTCTTGGGCTGAAACAAGACACCTGGCATGAGAGAAGAGAGAGCAGAAGTGTTGCATCGCAGGTTGTCACGACGTAAATGATTTGACCGTTAGTCTCCATGGCAACCATGACGCCAGGTTCATCTGCTCTAAAGGGGCCAAAAGGGTGATGGGTTCAATCCCCAACATGCCCAACCTCCCTGTAAGCATCATTGAGCAAGTCTCACCCCTTATGCTACTCACTATGAGTTGTCTGCTAAATGACCTAATTGTAATTGATCTACTATAATCATGCTACAAGAACCACACACATTTATGTGTGCATAGCCTACCTATTTGTGCTTGTGTTTGTGTGTGAGCTGGTCTATATTTGAGTGCTGGTTTCTCTGGTGAACTGTGGAGTCAGCCGAGATTAGGTCGGTGTTGGTGTCTGGGTATGGGCGGAGGCACGAGGAAGGTAATTTAAGCAAGCCCCCAGGGCTTGCATCCTGGCTGGTATGGTGGCCAACGCGGGTACTGCAGCCAAAGGCTGTTATGCCGAAAAAGCCTATTCCCTATTGATGGATAGAAAGCATGCGCCTCTAAAATGATTATAAACATTCCTTTATATTATATTTAATGTCAGTGTTTGATTTGCCTAGCACCCAGGAAAGCTTATCTAGTTTGGTGTGGCGTCATCAAAAGGCACGAGCATGGATTCGTGGACACATGCTAGGCACAGGACACACGGGCTGCTCTGTGATGGATTCTACTACTCAGTGAGACCATAGTCTAAACACAAAAAAGATGGGAGAAGCTTTCTCGTATGTCATATCTCATCGTATGAAAAGTTTAGATTTTAAATGAATGGGGGCCATTTTGACATGTCTTATCCAGGTTTTATATAATTAACCATGAATTTAAGCCAAGACCATGGATGTATTAGGAACTGATTATGGTACGTTAAAAACGGCGGCCATTTACTTAATCGGAAAGTGCTCCCAGAGTGCATGCAGCAAAGACTGGGCGGAGCTTATTGGCCCGACATCCATGTCTTAGGGGCCGATGTTATAGCATACGCATTGGTGTATTCTGTGCTGCAGTTAATCAACGTGAATTAACGTTACCCATGCAAAGCAGTAAAATACATTTAAAAAACATTTTTTTGTCTTTAAAGCAGCGGTAGCCCTGCCATTGATGTTATACAGTAGCTCTTGTGAAAGTATAGCACAAAACATATTTCCTACACTGAGTTTTACACTGAGCAACTAAAGTCTCTCAAATATTTTCCATCGTAGAAATCTGACAGCTCTTCTTCTGCAACTCTTGTCAACATTTTCACGAGATAGGCCGCAATGCATGATGGTGTATGTCGATCGATGTAGAGTACAGCTTCTGTACTCTACATTTTGGTGTGCCTCACAACGATTTTGTAGTGCACTATATAGTGAATGAAATTTACAGTACAATTCTACATCAATGGCTGATTCACTATATAGTGGACTATATACTGTAGTGGTGGTTAGGGTTAGGATGTTGTTCTAAAGCGTTTGACTAATTCAATAATGAGTAAACATTCATGTAGAATAAAATGTGTGTATGGGCATGTTATAGTGCAGCCCTATAAATTTCCTAATAAATAAATAAATAAGATAAAAGCTACACAGTTTAACTATTAGCCAAATAAGTATCCAACACAATCTGCAATTTCACAATTGTATTGTTCTTTCAAGGATGATTGACTATTTCTATAAAAAAAAAAAAACGGTCAGTGTCTCTGTTGTTTATTAAACCAAAGCAGAAATGGTACAGTATATTAAAGTACAGTATGTATTAACATCAATTAAAGGTCCAGTGCAAAATAAAAATAAACAATAGAAGAAGAAATAGAAGAAAAATGCCTAAAAAACAATAAAGAAAGTAACAGGGTGGCTAAAATGTTGTAATAATTCAGGCCATTAAAATTTTTTTGTAATTGTTTAAAATATCATGCAGTGTCTACATTGCAAACAAAAGTCTGGATTTATAAACCGACATAGGTTCGTCTACAGTTATGAATAGAGAAATTGTTAGCTGTAGTTGGACTTCCTATTGCTGCAAGACCACTGGAAATACCGCTAGCGATGAGTTAGCGGTAGCATGTCAGAATATAGAATTTATTCCTATAGGTTATACAATGCATTCTAATGGTATTCACACCATCATTTTCCTATCCTTTTAGTACTGGACATGTAAAACACTGCTGATTGTACAGAGACATCTTCATTTGAATGGGATGTGAAAGAGAGATGTATTTATGCTTTGACGAATCATTCATCAGCTTTCTACTGTAGGCTATACACACACCCGTCTAAAGCCACCAACAACCTTCTTAATACCATCCTTCCAACTCCCGTCTTATAGTTCCATATAGACCTGTTCCGACATACACTACTCCTTGTGCCTTCATCAGACCGTCCTACATGCACACACTCGCCCTGAGAATCACATTGTTTTCCTTATAGCCTACAAAGTCCCGAACTCTAAATTGGATCATCTTTCTATGGCTGCCCAAATTTGACTGAAATAACATAGATGAAGGCACTTTATGAAGAATAAAACTCAGATTAAACCCGATGTTCTGAATTAAGTTAGTAATCAGTTATTAGAAACCATATCATAGCAAAACGTTTAGTCAAATTTGACTGGAATTCTAAATGGTGAATACAGAGTAATGCTTACTTTAGAATGCCTTCATATTTTAAATTCTTGTTTGCCACATGCCTTTATGTCCCTAAAGGTAAACAAAGAAAATGTCTAATTTGAAAAACAAGGGTTGTGGTCAATGTTGGTCAATACATTTTTGATTCTTTCACGTTACACAAGTTTTGTTTTTTCATATCTGAAGAAGTGTGATGCTATATTTCAGGAGCAGTTTTTCTTTAGCATGAATGACATGACATGGATATCAGAACAATACTGTATAACTCAATAAATGTCAATAACTATATGTTGAACTTCTCATGGACTAACAGCTGAAAATCTCTGTCATGTCTATGTATATTTTCAGATCGAAATAAGCCTGGCACCACTTAATATTTGTGTACATAACATTCATGCAGCATGGCCAAAAATGTGTCACATATCTCTAACTCTCCAAAAATCCCATAATTCATCATCTCCCACTTACGCCCCCACCTGAGCCCTTGACAGAAATTCTCATAAAACCCTTCCCCGATTGACTGGAGGGTTCTTAACCAGGCCTGGAGGTGGATGGAGAGAATGTGAGAGAAAGAGAGATGTGGAGAGGCAGAAACAAACACTCGAAAGCGAGCGTAGAAAGCGAGAGGGAGAGAGAGAGAGAGAGAGAGAGAGAGAGAGAACAGCAATGGACAGAAGAAGTGATAGAACAAGTGAGAAAAGAGGCCGGGTCTGAAAAATAATGACGTGCTGTGTCGACAAAGTGGAAGAAAGAGATAGAGTTTTAGAGACGTGAGTCACCGTGGGGCTGAATCAGAATCATTATTTTACTGTAGTTAGTATTGGTGAGGGTAAGGGTAGTGGTAGATGTAGGTGGGGGTGCAGTGATCTATCCACATACTGACTGTCTCTTGTTAGCACTACAGAAAAAACGGCAATGTGCTGAACTGCGTGGGAACAAAACCGCCACAGATACTGTATCAATTATTTGTTTTCACTAACGTGCTGGGCTATCACCACTGTGTGCATTGACCTTACTAAAAAGAACCACATGTAGCAAACAAAATTAAATGGATGAGAAACCAATGCAGGTAAATAAATCACCTATGGTGAAATGTAGATAAGCATGTCACATAACTGGATATGAAGATAACAGATTTCTTCTGGGCACATCCTTGTTTATGGACACGTTTGACTAACTTCTTGATCTGTAGGCAATACTGTTAGCATAGCATAGCATGTTTGATCGTATCCAAAATATGGACGTGCTACAAACTATTGATATTTTCTCAGTTCTTTCTAGAAACAGGAAACAGGAGATGTCTTTGGTAACCCCTGTGCTCCAAATTCTATATATGTTGGTGTCCTATTATAGTATTAGTAATATATTCACTGCATAGGCCAAATGTCTTTAATTTCATCAAATGTCATATGTCACACAATATCATTGCACGCCAGTATGGGAATTTCTTTCACACAGAAACAGTACTGTTTTTTAAAGCTAAACTGTAAAGATTTAGAACAAAGATGTATTTGCTTTCTCCACATGTTGGACAGAATCTATTGGTTTAGTACATACAGCCATAGGCTAGCAAAGTCTACTGTATGTTTTTTTCACATTCTACTGAAATTACTGTTCAGTTCACTGCAGTCGTGCAAGGTTCACGTATGCTAATACCGCCACAGAAGTGCCTAGCCAGAATCTTGTCTGAGAGCCTGACCAAACAAGCAAGGCTACTGCTGAGCTTAACACATTATAGCAAGCTTTCCAATTCAACTCACAAGATACCACATAGAGCCTGACTGAATCCTATGTGAAAATAATACAGCAAAATAAATGTTTGAGCCAAAAAAAGTACACTGCCTGTGATTTTGGTCTTGGATCTTTTATACTGTATATATCACCCATACTGTATCATTCACCCATACCCATCATATTCTGTAATTTCATATCGCCATAACATTCTGTTTCTGTAAGCCATTTTGTGGAGGTTTTCTTTTTTTGACAAAAATCAGTTTAGCTAGCTAACTGGTCTATCGTGGATGAATATGGCATCCCCTAGTGAAAAAGGAGAGGCGTTTTGGCTCCAACAAAGCAAAAACATATTAACATTGAAATTGTTTCCAGTCCAATTTCCAGTCCTCACAGAACCAGCTGCAATAAACTGTATGTTGCAAAAACCATAAAAATCAGTAATGTTAACATTTCATTAATAAAACATTTAGTCAACATTTATGATAGCAAAACAATTAATGAAAAAGATAGAAAAAAATACTGCATAAAAAAAAGAGCTAAACCATAACCAGAGAAAGAGAGAAAAAAATACAGAATATTGATTGAAAATATGGATAGTAAAAACGGTTATCAGTAATCAAATGATTTCACATTTGAAGGCAAAAATCTTAAAAAAAAACAAAAAAAAAAACCTACCATTGTCTACAATTGTTTACATGTTATTTCCACAACATTACATCATATACAGTACTGTCTTTGCAACTAGCCAGAAAGACAACCTGGGAGACATAGTCTTCCATTGGCACTGTTTTAATTGCTATCTAACCATATTTTATATTTCATAGTATATTAAATCTATAGAAACGCCTAAACATCCAAATTAGAGCAAATATTATGTATTGGGAACCTATATCTTAAGCTTCTTAACATGCTGTGAATCAATTTGTTATTGATTAAAATATGAAAAACCTCCCACTTTTTACCCTAGACAAGGGCTTATCCAAATGTTTTGGAATTTTAGACTGCAAATATACAGTATACTCATGTTACCTTCAGACCCATAAAACAGACTGTGCCCCAGTTTTGCCTATACTAATTAGTTATTTCTTTAATGCTAACAAATTAACGTTACTTAACATTTCTCACTTTGAAGCTTAGGAACCATTATAAGACTATATTACAGAAAACAAGTACAATACATGGTGGCCAATGTGCAAAGGGCTTAGTTAAATTCCTAAGTGAGTCCACAAGCTATTTTCAATGATCTTGGAAATATTAGACTAAATATGACCATGAACAAGATTCTTGATAGCCTTAATGTCAATCGAACAAGCTCAGTATTTTTTGAGCAACAAGTGGTTCTTTGGTTTCTAGCTTGTTCATGTTCATTCTAAACATTAAACAACTGAACAAACACTAACATTCTAAAATCATGAAAAATAATTTGAGACAACTGCTGCTGGAGTTTGACATTAATAAGCCCGTAATTCTGTACACATAGATACATACAGATGGCCAATTATAAAAATTTCTATAAAACAGTGCAAATTATGAGATTATATACACATCTTCTACACTGTACAAAATGCACACATATGTTTTTACTGAAAGTGTGCTGTTCTTTTGTATCTATATTTGTTTATATATTTTGTACAAAACAATCATATTTCCTGAAGTTAAGCACAAGTTGAAAAGTCCTTAATTATAATTATACATTGTAGTATTATCTAAAAATCTGGACAGAAGTGAAGCATTCTAACTGCTATCAGCACTTTAAAAGTACTGGAGAGTACATTATAAGAACATACACACATATATATATACTGTATACAGTATACAGTATGTATGTATGTATGTATGTATATAAAGTATATAGAATAAAGGACCTTTCACTATAAATGGGAAACATTATGATCTTATAAAAAGATCTTCCTCCATATCAATTTAGTTTGTACTAATAACATTTATCTGTCTTATTATAGCCATCAACAGCAAATTTGCTTAATTTTCCACATATAGTTTACTGAATGCTAAACTGGCTATACTGGCAGCATAATAAATGGCTTATGATGAACAGAAAACACAAAATACTTAAAATACAGAAAATACTGCTTTTCCAATGGTGTAGGAAATTCATCAATCACTAACAAATTTTCAATAGTGCATTATGTAATACTTAATATCAAATAATAATACTGAATCAATACACTCGGGTGAATCAATAAAGTCAAACCAAGCTTAGAATACTCTCTTGTGGAGTATAAATTGTGATTATGATTATGATAACTACAGGCCTTAAACACACTTGAAGTACTGAAGTTACATGGGGATTAAACATTTGGTTCCCCAAGCGTTGAAATAATAAATCTCTAAGGCAACAAAATAAAAAATAAAAATAATCAAATTAAAGAACAGAGAACGTCTGAAAATAGTTCTCTGGGTATTCATGTATTCTAAAGACATTTTGACCTGATAGTGATGTGGTTATGTGCATGGTTTTAATACACTAATCTAGAAAAATTTGTCATATGTTGCTAACTAGCTGACCTTAACACTGTAGAGATGGAAAAGCTAACAGGCAGCTGGGTCTAAATAGCCATTCATGTTGGAATGGTGTTAAAAGTCCAAACATTGTCTGTGGAATGAAGGAGGTTCATGAATGCCTTCTGTTATCTTCGGACTAGAATTTGGGGAGTTGAACACCTCTCAAGAAATACATGATCCAGACAACTTACCACAGGCGTGCTTTTCCCGTTGACAGTTCACACAACTGCTAAATAATAACAAAGTATAATTGCTGGAGGTGAAAGGGGCTGTAGACTCCATACTTTACCAGTTAATAAATAATAAAGCCAGACATGAGACAGACATTAAATGAGTTACACTGTAGATCCAAGCATCAGTTGAAAAGAGATTGGGTGAATTGAATCCAGTTGAAGGTGATTTAAGTGTCACTAGATAAGAAGGGCTGAGAAATTCAGGAATATTTGCAATATTATGGCCAAGATAATTATGGATCCAGACATCTTTACATGGACCGCCATTGAAAAGTAACATGGAATAATAGTAACAGTCCCCACCAGCTGATCTCAGAATACCGAATCCAGCCATCACCAGTTGAAGAGTGAATTTTGTCCGAGTGTCATGAAGTAAATCTGACTGCTGCCACCTGACTGGACAGATGCAAAGAAGACCTGCGCACAGAGAGTGTTCAAGGTAAGTCTGAATACATCTCTAATGATCAAAACAGTCAGTCTAACGGTAATGCAGTTTAAAGCAAGATACACAATTCACAACCCACTGAATAACAAATATGAATTACAGTTGTTTATTTGCATTTTATTTACTAAACCCTACATAGAGTATGAGCTAAATGAACCATACCTTGTCATTCCTCTCACACAGGAACTTGAGTTTCTGAGCTTTCTTGTGCATGAACACCCCTTCTAGGGTCCCTGTGTTGGCTGACCTCAGCTCTATGGCTTTATCCCCCCAACCCATCACCTGGTTAGACTGCAGGTAGGCTGGAGGAGAGAGGAAGGGAGAGAGAATAAGACAGAGAGAGAGAGAGAGAGAGAGAGAGAGAGAGAGAGAGAGAGAGAGAGAGAGAGAGAGAGAGACGGTTAAACCGTTCGACAATTTAGCTCTGCTAAATGCTTCTTGAGAAGCCTGTTTAATGAAAATCAATAGGTGTCCTAAGCTTACCCGCTGTAAGAGGGAAAAATAGAGGGAAAGGAAACAGAAAGATGGAATGAAATAAATAAAGACGCATAGAGATACAATGACATTGTACGTGTGTGTGTGTGTGTGTGTGTGTGTGTCTTCCCCATAGACTGCTCCAAGAATAATGACCCATCTACTGGACCCAATAGAGAACACACACGATTGGCTAAAAATAATATGTGTGCATTATTTTTAGCCAATCTTGTCCTAAATACAGTAAGCCTCATAATCTTGGGGTTTGTTGAAACTCCCCAAACACTGACCCAGAATCAGTAAGCCGGTGTTGAAGTCATCCATTAGGTCAAGTTCATCATGAAGTCAATCCATATTTGGTATAAAATGTAACATAACATCTAGAAAGAGTAGCTAATTGCTTCGAGTATCTTCAGCAGTGAGGTTGACCTTCAAGGCAGCAGTTTTCTTGTCAGTAGTCTTGCCCCATTTTTTAAATGGCAGCGACCTCTTTATAAGTGTGTCGCTGGTAATGAGGTGAACCATCTTTAAAAGGACCACTCACACTGTGTCTGCAGTTACCCTTGTGGTAGAAATGTGCATTACAAACACATTGTTTTGGTTCCAAACTCAAGAGAGCTCTGTTTAATTTAAAAACATGTTATATTATGATCTGCTATTAGCAAGTAATTATGAAGTACATAGTATGTAATGGTATGATGGCTAGTAACTTAGGTATGACTGGTGTATGGCTGATCCAGGCAAATGTACGTATGGTAAGTCGCTATGGATAAAAGCGTCTGCCAAATAACTGGAAATGCCCCTGGAAATGTGCGTCAAACAGCACATTGGGGAGGGTTTTCGGGGTTCTAGGTGTGCTATAATGCAGTGTAATGCAATGAGCGTACCTTTAAAAAGACATTTAAAGATAAAACAAACTTGCACCTTATGGTTTGAAGTATGACTACTCCTTTGTAACAAGGTGATATACTGTATATCTCATATGTGCATGTCTGTGTGTGTTTCTTTACACATTACCTTTACCCTGCTGGAGTAATTAGGCTAGGTAATGTGTGCATTGTCTGTGTGTGTGAGAATGTGTTGCGTACCGACGGATGCAGGCATCTCGCCCCACTGCAGCACGGTGTCCTTGGTGATGCGACCGTACGTGTCTATGTAGACACCTTCGTCCTCGTAACACACCAGGACCTCCGTCCCTGCGCTGTTTGGTAGGATGATGATAGCATGGGGACGAATAGAACCCTGGATCTGACACAAACACACATAACATTAGACAGGACTTAAAACATTTAGGAATGTAAAAAAAATATGTATTTTTTTTCCTGAGGTTGCACAGTATTCTGGCACAGTATAATTAAATGACACACACACACACACACGCACACTAACTGGTTTTATCTTAGCTACAGTAGCTACATAGTGGTGTACTGATAAAATCTGGTAAAACAGTTCCCTGGAACTAATATTGGTGCACAGACACGCATACAAGACTGCAAATGCCTAGACATACATCAATATTTACATTTACATGCATACCATTTTTGCATACTAAGTGATAAATCCGACACTTCTGAGTGTCAACTCAAAAAACGTTCCTTGTATCGCTTGATACATTAGAAAACAATTACTGAACAATTTAGCAGGTGAATAACAGGAATTAGGATTGGCAAAACACTGTTCACGGTCTAAAAGGATATCAGCTTAGGAACACGCCGTAAATAATAGCACAGGCTATAGACTGGACTGAAGTTTTTTGTGCGTGTAATGCTGTCATACTTTACCGGAGTGTATGCCACCACAATCCTGAGCATTAGAACAGGCATCCACAGTCGCAAGGCGATTTTGATACGCTGCCTTGGAATTAGCATCATAACATAGTTCAGGCAACACCTAGCTAAAGTGTGTGGGAGTTTGAGCGCTTCCCTAAGTGAGGCTTAGCGCACGTGTGTGTGTGTGTATGAGAGAGAAAGAGAGCGAGCAGAAGGATGGGATGAGTGCGTTAAGTGTTACTCCGAGTGTGTGTGTGTGTGTCAACAAATAAGTGCAAGTGTGTATCCAAACATTGCTGACAGCATTCCCAAGAGTATTTAGAGATAGTAGAAGCGTGTGTGTGTGTGTGTGTGTAAAAGCGCTCTCTAACTGCTGCATATGTGCGAGCGAGTGTTGAATGCTTGCCTGCGAGAGAGAGAGAGAGAGAGAGAGAGAGAGAGAGAGAGAGAGAGAGAGAGAGAGAGAGAGAGAGAGAGAGAAAACACGACAGCTAAACAGAGGAGGTTGAGCACAGCCGCTACATAAGGCACTGGTAAGCCACTATGCACACGGACTCCCTTAATATACCGCCTGAACAGGTCAGAACACACATACACACGCGTGCGCCTAATATCACACGCGAGAAGGAGGGCAGGAGGAATGTATTTTTAGAGCCGTTTCTCCTCTCTTCGTATCTCCCTCTCTCTTTCTATCCAACTACCCCTCTTTCACAGAAACTAGAGCAGACTGAGGACAGCTGAGGGAGAGAGAGAGGCAGACGGTGTGAGAGAGAGAGAGAGAACACTACTTATTCAGAAAGCACCTGGGAATGGAGACTAAGACTTTAGAATTTGAAATGGAGAAAGAGAGAGGTAAAGAGCTGTGTTGGACAGAGGGAGTAATTGAGATGTACAGACAGAGTCCAGGGAGACTCAGCTCACCTCCAGTAGGACTATATGGCAGGATATTAAGCACGGGCTACAGTAGTAGCGTGGTAAAGGTCACTGGGTCACTGCACCACCACATGGGACCATGAAGCTTGTTATCATGGTAGGATGTTATTATTATGTGGAAACTGCGGACGTTTATGGACTAAACCTGTCCCTAAAGGAGTAAACCACCTGAAAGGTCATACAAAGTCTATGCAGGAACAGGTAGTCAGTCCACTACACTTTTTTTATTTTTTACACTTTTTTGCAGCATTTAATTGTAATATACTACATATACAGTGGCAACTTTATTAGATACACAAGTGTCCTGTAGAGAAGGGGAACCTATTTTTTTCCCATTCGGATGTTTGGCCTGAAGAACTGCATGCATTTATGCTTTGAGTTGCTGCCTCGCGATTGGCTGATTAGATATTTGCATTAACGAGTTGGTGCACAGGTGTACTTAATACGTTTCTGGTGGGTGACGGCTGATAAAAAATCTAATATTTCACTTTAAATTCTAAAAGTTGAAGCGAGTTGGTGTCTAAAACACGTAAAAGCAGGTCTGATAGAAGAAAATCCAAGTTTCATTTAGTATATCACTCGAACTGCAAGCCAAGATCTGCCCACCAACTCACTGCTATAAAAAGCTATAGGAAGCAGGGGATGTGTCTGTAACTATGGGAATAGAGCTATGCGTCGACAGTGGTGCAGGAAATTAACACCAGTAGCAGGTACGTTGGGTTTGCTGGTCTTCTTGTTTATAAACTTTGAAAACAGCTTTAAAGAGTTTCTCTAAGTTGTCCCCTAGAGGAATCAAACAGCTGACAAAAAGTGAGTGAGAACACATCAGGTTTCCTCCAGTATCCACTTTATAGGGGTAAAGGTATACCGAATAAAGTGTATACTGCACTCTAAGAAGAGTGATGCATTAAGCATGCACTAAGAAGCATAAAGACCTATACATGAAGTCGTGTGGTAAGCATATTAAAGACTTCACAGTATGATCGGTTGTGTTGCGGACTCCACACTGACTGGACCCAGCTTCACCAGCCTACACACTGTAATTTATTCTGGCCGGTGTTTACATGACCACATCATTATATGGAGAGATTTCATAATGGCAGCCCATAACCCACTGCAACACTATTGCTTCATTTTTTACACCAACAACTTTCCACAATGGAAATACCTAGCCATCAAATAATGGCAGCATTTTGTCTTTCATATTTTCATTCCATGCTGAAAAAGACAATTAACTACAGTACGACGTCACTATTTTGTGATGACTAATGAAGATGATTAATTCACTATTTCATATATAAAGTTCTTATAAAGTTGTGTTAATGAATTCTGCAAATAATTGGATCAAAGCACAAACAGTGAGTTCTGGTGGAAACCTTGTAACAGGCAACACCACTACACCACAAACAAAAGGCGTAGCTCCGGTATCGCCAGTTAAAATGTGAGTATTGGAGAAAAACCCTACGAGAGATAAGGTAGCTGCTTATGAATGTGAACATGAGTCACCTCTAACTGCCGTGGGCTCCACCGGCCCACTTACTGCACACAGGATATGAGAGAGAGAGAGAGAGAGAGAGAGAGAGAGAGAGAGAGAGACATTAAGGAAGGAATTTAACTAGGCGAAACAGAGGAGAAACTGAACTGCTATGATGGTGAACCGCTGACAGAGTGGGAGGAAAGAGAGAGAGAGAGAGAGAGAGAGAGAACAGGTTGACAGTTAGAGAATGAGTGGGAGGAGGAGAAACGCGAAGAGAGGACGGGAGGGAGGAAAGAGTGAAGGAATAAGAGAGAAAAGGAGGATGAAAAAGAAGTGTAGGAGCAGAGGGTGGATAGCAGGGTGACATGTGTGTGTGTGTGTGGGGGGGATGACAAGAGCTGGCTGATAGATAGAAAGAGGTTGGATGGATAGATAACAGATGGCAGACAGGCAGATAGATTAGATGAAAGTTCCTAGTGCACAGCCCCTACGGTTGGGCGATAGTTCAAAATCTTCCTATTGACAACCGTCACTGCTTCAATCGGCAATTGCCGATGTATTCGCGGGAGTGGTGCAGCAGGTATGAAAGGTGTTTGGTCTGACCAAAAGAGGTGGTCTTGGTCCGGATCAAACTGAACCATGGTTCGGTTCGCTTGCAGTATGAAAACACTTTTTTGGAGGGTTCGGACATTCGGACCAATTACAGGAAGGTGAAGGTGCCTCCTCATATGTCTAAAAGCTGCTGTGTGACAGGATGCACTAACAACGAGTTAAAGAACCCAGAACTAATATGTTCTCCCATTTCCCATTCTTCCTGCTGATGCCTAGTGCCTTATTGCCTGTATCCACTTAAGAGAATGCATGCCCGTCAACAAACCAATCACTGTCAAGTATAGGGAGACACAACCCACGTAGTTGATGACAACAGGACATAGGTATAGGTCTTACATGTGTAGGGAGGTAGAGGTCATAGGGTGTTCCAGAGTCAACGTCGATAGCATGGAACCCCGACAGAGAACCATAGATGACCTTTAACCTCTGACCTTCCTCCACTGTCAGGTCAACAGACAGGGGCTTTTGAGGCAGAGAGCTGAATGACTGGAGAAACACAATCAGAAAATTAACATACAAAAAATGAAATTAGTTTAATAAGGAACAAAGAAAGACGGTTTGATAAGTTTCTTTGTATGTTTTGGTATTCAACATTGGGGGATGTGAAATGAGGCATTTTGTTTTCTGACTAAGCTCCCCCCCACTAGGCAAGTGATAGGTCAGCCCCAACTACAGGAAGTATCCATCAATTAAACAAATTCGTTCATTGATTTGCGGACACCAAAATCAGGACAAGGGGCCCCAGAGAGTAAACATTTTAATGGCTAAAATGGTTCTTTTACATTTTTTTAAATTATATTTTTATATTTTATAACTAATTATATATATTAAATATCAAATATTTAATTAAAAGTCTTACACAAACTACCACAAAAGAACGAACCATTACTATATTAGGACTGAGGAACAAAGGAGAGGGAAAAACTACACAGAGCTTAAAAAGAAAAGAAAAAGTAGCTCAAGTTACGATAGAGCCACAAAAATGGGACAAAGCCCTGCTGTGTGTGTGGTGTCTGTGTGTGTGTGTGTGGTGTCAATGCCTGTGTGTGAGTAGGAAGAGCGTACATCTTTGCCTCTACCAGTGTGTGTCCATATCCGTGTGTACTATATATGTATACGGCCAGTGTGTGTATCTGAAAATGTGTTGAACGCTATGTGCCCATGCAAATGGGCACATAAATAAATAAGTGTGTGTGTACCCCAATAGCTCTTTGCTAAGTCTATCAGAGGCTTGTCCTGATTGGACAGATACATGACAGACAGCACATTACAGACAATAGCACCCAACGGGACCTCACAATGGTTTACAAACCTTAAAGGCCATGAATTTGTGATAGGGCTTTGGGGCCCAAGCGTACACCTCCACTGCATTCTTCAACGCAACCACTAAGAACTTGATCTTCTCATAGCGCACTGGGGGACAAGGTGGACACACACACACACACACACACACACACACACAGTAGATTTAGTACAGTGTATGTTCCTATTGGTTTCTATGTGTGTATGTCTTTTCACCAACTTATAAAAGCTGACCCACAGCATTCCCTTAAAAGTACAATAGCACTGTAGTAATATGTGCTGCATTCTATATTATTGTTAAAATCAGTAATTCCATTGTTATTGAAACTGTAAACCTAAAACAAATCCCCCCACTGGGATAATAAAACATTGTATTTGATCATATCTAAATCAAATGTGTTTGTTGCATTGCAATAGAGCATGCTTCTATTGTAATTATTTCTAGATTATTTTTAATACAATTCTCTGCTGAAACCATCCTCATTTATTTGACAGAATTTCAAACTAGTACTAGTACCCCAATGGGTAAATTGTTTGTTAGTTTTGTCATGACTTACATTATTACTAACTGTAATAATGTAAGTTACATTATTACTTATGTAATAGTGTCCAGTATTACTTATTTAATGTCATATACCCTTAGAGGTGTGTACTTACCCACTTTGTAGTGCACACAGCCCTCCAGGTCTCCTACTGAGGTCCAGCCCGTTCTCTTCTCTACCTCTGGGTCATTGTGGAGGATTTTGTTCCTCAACCAGGACAGGTAGTACAGACGTAGCTTGTTCTTTTTACCTACAGACAGAGAGGGGGAAATAATTGTAGTTGACAAGGAACGTATGGCTCCATATGGAGAGCAGCCACAGGCAACCAAAGACAGTGGGACTTTTTCCAGGCAGAGGCTTGCAAGATTCTGGTCACATGTCTTTACAAGTGCACAACTATATTACATAGTACAATGTGTGTTTGCCTTCATTTTGTATCGTTTACTGTCTACTGTATATTTGTATGAATCAAATAGTACTACATCTATAGTGAAACGTTGTACATTATAGCTTAATGAGCACTGTTTATTTAGCAAATCCAAACAAAATATGCCATGAAAAAACAAAAACAAATAAAAGGTGTGCTCTTTGTGTCCGATTTGTGTCTGGAATTACCCTTGTGGCTAAAACCAGCGTTACAAAAAAAGTAAAAAAAAATCCCCCCACACAATGTTCTCTACCCCTCCTCTTAAAGCAACGTTGTGTTGCACCATTACTTAATCAAGGACTGTACCTATAAAAGACTATCTAAACAGTTAAAACATAAAAACACAACTTTAATATTTAAAGGTCAATTAAACAGTTACCATGGGCAGTCCTATTGCTCATTATTTTCAGCAACAAAAAAAAAAGCGCTGCTTGTTTTAAAAAGATGCTAGCCTAAATAGCTGTGTTTACGTCCTGGGTCTGAGGCTCCGCCCACCTGATATGGTGATAAGGACGTTGAGTCCCTCCAGGACTTCCATCTGCTGGAACCTGCGTCTGCTGATGAGCGAGTAGACCTTGCCCTGCCCGCTGCGGTCCAACAGCCACAGGCCGCTCTCCGTGCCCACCAATAGGTTCACACCTACACACACACACACACACACACACACACAAACATCGTCAAACTGCATGTTTCGTTATTATTTTGTTAACAAAATACATACAAAAGAAATAACTTCTAGTTAGTGTCATACTGTAGCTAAATACTGTAGGTAAACGTAACTTCCTTATAAAATATTGTCGTATAATGATATGTTCTCCATATCCCCCTATAAAGAGTTACATTAAAAAACCACAAACCCCATAGTCCAGCGCAGAGGACCTCGGTGTTGAATTTCTTCTTGTACTTGCGTATCTCTGGGGTGTCGCTCTGCGGCCTGATGTTGGTGGGGTTGACGTTCACCACAGATCCCTTCCTGTGGTTCTCTCTCTTGACTGGGTCAGGCTTGCTGCCCGCTACACAGAGCACAGACACACTGGAGTCGCTGGCAGAACATTAGGCTGTATTGTTAGCTTAGCATGTATTTTTTAACTTAGCTCACATGCTCTGTTAGCTTAATGGGTGAAACAAGGCACTAAACTGCCAGGTTACAGGTTTAATTTCCTGTTAGCTTAATGGGTGAAACAAGGCATTACCACAGCAAGGGTTAAAGGGTTCATTCTTCATTTAAGTTCTTGGCAATATAAACACCCATAAACAGCTTCAAAAAGTATGGATGTATAAAACAACAGCAATGTGTATTAAGTGCTCGTATGTGGGTGAAATGGATTTTGATATACAAGTGTATATCTATGTTACGTATAATTTTTGTGCATCTACTGTGTGTTTGTGTGTGTGTGTGTGTGTGTGTGTGTACTCACTAGGGCTGAGGGGTGGTGATATCTGGAGCAGTCTGGGATCTATGAAGGGTGTGAACGAAGATGAAGAGGAGGTGTTCTTGCACGCAGGGCTGCTGACCGCCTAACACACATGACGTCAGTGACGATTAAACCAACATTTATGGGCCTTTCAGGCCATCAAAACTGTTAATATCTGATTTTCAGTAAATATGAATGTACACGTATACATTATTCATCTTTCTTTTCTTGTGTCATCACCTCCCTCTAGTGGCAAGATTATGCCACTACACCTACTCTGGAAGTTACCATACCAACACATTCGTATGTTGAAACTACATCTGTTGACAGAGTGTTCAATCTATTTGCCGGTTGTCCGTCTACTCTGCCTTTATATACAGTGTAACACTTTTAAAACTCACATGTGTTTCTGGGTGTTGGGGGGAGCCGGGGAGTGTTGGGGACTGGGAGTAGTTGAGTTCCCGTGCCCTGTGCTGCTGGCCCAATGCATTGTGGGTAGGACTGGAAGAGGAGATCTTCTGCAGGAGGTCTGGCAGCAGATAAGTATCATCTGGACCTGGCCGCATAAGCTGTAACACACACAAATGCCCACACAGACACACACAGGCACACGATATGTTAGGAGTTGAGAGTGTTAGATTAAATCCAAAACACATTAAAAATTGAAATTTACAAAGCCATTATTATTATTATGTTTAGCATTCTTTTCTCACATAAGCACCTGACGCATTGGGCTATATTTTAACGATCTAAGCGCACGGTCTAAAGCGTATGGCACAAGTGCATTTAGAGTCCAAATCCACTTTTGCTAGTTTAATGGCAGAAAAAAAGAGAGAATGGAGATGAAAAACATACAGCGTTAGAGCGTTTAAACGCACACTTTGAACAGAAAGTGACGTGCAATCGCACCAACAATATGCCTGACCACACCTAATTTTAAGACCAACACGGCCACAGGTGCTCAGATGGCTGCAAGAGCATTTGCTATTTGAACAATGTGGGCGCTGGACAGGAAAATGACAGCAAAGACACTTGACTCACACTTGGCGTTGCTTTGCGCCGTAAGATAGGGCCCTTTAAGTTTGGTTTACCAGCTAAGCTACTAGTTGCTTGCAGCATCGCAATGTCGCCATCTAGTGGTTCAATATGAAAATGCAGCAATGCTGAAGCGTGGAGAACGAGGTCGTTTTCAACAATGTATTTTATTTGCACACATTACCTGGTTGAGGTTGTCGTGAGGTTGTAGTATGATGCCATCAGAGATCCCTCTAAATAACTTCCCTTTTCCGTTGGACAGGGCAGACCTATAAACCCACAGAACACACACATACAGTCAAAAACCCTAGTTATGAGCCTGCTTTGCTGCTTCAAAACTGATTTGATTTGTTAAATGAACAATGACAATATAATGCACTGAAATAGTTGCATTGCATTGCAATAGTTACCTGGCCTTTCAATTTTTACCAAAAAATTTCAGAACACAACATTTACAGAACCCCCTACTTTTTTATTTGTTGATTGGTTTATATGTCTGATTACTATCCCAGCACTATATAGATGCATGACTGCAAAGATCAGTACACTTCAGAAAGTACCAACATTACCACAGCACCATGGAAACTCTGCCTGCTTGCCTATGTAAGCAGGGCAGCAGAAGTTCAATTTCAACACAGCAGTCCCACTTGACAAATAGACAAACAGTCTTTAGGGAACGTTTGCTCAAAATCTGCCTCTCATTGCTGCTGCAACTGCACTGTTATTTCTTCATCTGTTCACAAATGTGTATAGTTTCACAGGGGTCACAGACAAATTGTACAGTTTTAAGGCCAATACTGACAGTTCTGACACCTTAGAGTAGTTTAAGAACCACATAATAATGGAATAGGTTTTTTGGATATATTCATTTTTGATACTAAAGGAATATAGTCATTTTTACATTTACAGAATTTAGAAGACGCTTTTATCCAAAGCGACTTACAAACAGTACATTTGTCTGCAAGCTAACAACAATTCTCAGAGAATATTGACAACATAATGTCATTATGGTTACTTAGCTTATGCATTTTTCAGTATACATTACTTAATATATTCCTTTTAAAAATATCATTCAAATATAATCCAATCCCCAAAAATATTTAATTGCTTGCAGCCTAAATACTGGCAAAGTGCTTAATATTGGACTACCGTTAGTGGGATGAGTGCTATGAGGTAGAGAGATCAGATGCTGTGGTACCAAGGTGGATAGTCATACTCTTTAGAGCAGGCAATGAAATAATGATTATGATTCTAATAAAAATGGCTATGGTCTCACCTGCTCCTCTCCTCTTCATCACTGCTGCCGAGCTCGTCGCTGGAGGAAGAGTATTCTGCAACCTTTTTTTGTCGACCCACAGCAGGTTTCACCCCCTACGTATACATTGGTGTTTTCACAACGTAGTGGCATCTTTTGTTGATATTTATTGAACAGACTAAATGTAGTCTAATGTAGTAGTAGTAGTAATGTACTAACGTGAATTTAGTATAGCTGGGCGATAAAAGCAAATACTGTATATGGTTCTGTATCGCTAATCACCGATAAACAGGATTTGATGTTTTTAATCCGATCAACAATCTTGTCCGTTGTGGCTTTAACCGGTTGGGAGGACACTAACCATTAGTGTTAAACTTCCAAACAAAAAAAATCAAAAACGAAGACGAAATATCAGAACATACCTGTGTAGGTCCACCAGCGGAGATGTCCTGTCCCCTCCTATGCTGCTGTAGACGGTTCTGTAGAAGAGGACTCTCAAGCTTGAATAAGGATACTACAACACACACACACACACACAAAACAACACAAAATCAGATGCAATACAAATATTAGCGATATATAATTATTTTCATAATGGAACGTGGTGTCAAGTAAAAGTCCTTTGGTGGCCTCGGCTCTCTGTAGACCTATTGAAACATATTCTCCACTCTAAAATGCTGTCAGAAGAGACAAATGTAGGGGTTGCATAAGCCTCAAACATATTACTGTATTTCCCAAAAAAATAATGAAAAAGAATAAACTTCGTCACTGGAGTAAAAGTTGAGATGTGATTTACATTTATATTTTAACGACAACAAAGCAGTGATCTGTGACTCCAGCAGCCAAGCTGAGAGTTAGGGAAGGGGAATAACAGCGGGGGGAGGGCTTTATTGACACATTCTCTCCCTCTCCATTTTTCAAGAGTAGCTTCACCCCTGCCACACAGTGAGAAGAGAGGGATACGAGAAGCTTTGAAATGGATGATAGCCATTCTCTATTCCTCTCTCTGGGGAAGATGGAGGGCAGGGTTTGCCTGGATTACACCGTGGTCTGCCCTTGTGTGTGTTTGTGTGTGTTTACAAGAGCATTGTTTAGGGTATGAGTGAGTGTGTGTGACTTGTATGGCTTGCAAGGGCTCGTCTAGTTGCTTTATGGACCATGTGTGTGTGTGTGTTTGCAAGAGCTTTGTTTAGGGTGTGCGAAGGTGATCTTGGAGTTTGTGGTTTGCGAGGATGTGTGTGGTGTGTTTGACGTGTGTGTGTGTGATACACTCAAATCTAAAGTACGCAGGCACACACACGGCCATACACGGCATTTACAAATACTGTATATCTTTCAGTATCTTATCAGTTTATCATTCCATCTAAGACCTTTAAATTTAGTAACTATAGTGAGACACAACATGTCAGAATGACTAAACTACCATTAGGGGATATCAGATTTCAAATTCCAACTCCAGCGAACGTAGTCTATTATTCTTATGATTAGGAGAAACAGACACAGAAATATTTCCCCTAGTGTGGCTCATTAAAACAAAATAGTGCACTTGTCACGCGCCTGCAGCCCGTAGATTCTCTTTACAGAGGCTCGTTGAAACACACAAGTAAACCTGCCTTGTGGGAACAAACCAGCAGCAATAGTGTCCCATTGTGTGTCCAGACTCAAAGCAGAAAACAACATCTGACACTCTTAGCATTATTGGAGTGTTTGTATTGAGGTCTGGATCGGGAAGGAACTGACCTGGATGGTTACTGCTGGACGAGGAACCTCCGTAAGAGGCTATCCTTCCTGCGTTAGACGCTACGGATATGGGACTACCACTAGAGGGAGAGAGAGGCACACAGATGGAAAGAGAGAGAATTGGGGAGAGGGGGGGAGAGAGGCAGGGAGGCAAAAGTGAGACAGATAGAGAGAGAGAATCCACTAATGTTTAGTATGTGTTTTTATGAATGCGATACTGTTCATGTAAACAAAACACTCTCTTTACAGTACATGAACAGCATCAAAGGGCTTAAGTGGCCTTTTTCAATTAAAACATGCATGGTGGTATAATATAGGAAAATTACTTTTTAAAATTGTTTTAAATTTTGCTAGGAATACTGCATGAACGTCTGTGACAGTAGACAACTGGCACTCACAGTGTGCGTAGTAGTAAAAAAATTATATAAGTTGAATGTTGAGTGCATTAACATTATTTAATGTACAACTTAGTGTATATCATGGCCACATGCCAATGAAGTCAGAGATGTTATTGGCACTTTTCTTGCCGCCAGTTAAAAGAAAAATACATGATGTCCACTTTAGCTTGCCTCTGCTTAGCAACGCCCACACAGTTGGTACTCAAAGCAGCTTGCCAAGCTGTTGCTTTCTAGCCAAAATAGCTTGTGGGCATTCCCAAACTCAATAAATATCACATTTATGAACACAAAACTGCCCCGTTTGCCCTGTTTAGTTGTAAATAAGATATGCGTTGCAAAATTATTTTTTATAGCTAGTGGATATTTTCAACAGGGCAGTGGTTTTATTTTAGGGCATCACTGCAATAACAAACTAAACAATGTTATTCCACACTTAAAAAAAGGTCCTGCAGTTAATTCTAGACGGGATAAAAAAGGCGGTGGGTGTATTTGTGTAATTTTAAAAACAGAAGTATCACTTTCATTCTTCCATTTGGAAACACCAGGAATGTGACTTAGTGGGTTGGTGAATCGAGACCTAATATTGTATGGCCAGGCTGTTTTTTTTACTGTATGTGTGTATAATGCAGTAGCGCTGTACCTTAAAGCGGCCCTCTTGTGTCCCATCACAAGCTCTCTACAGTAAAACTTCGAGGTAGTACGTTCCGGAACCTGGAAAGAAGAAAACGTAACAGCAGAATTTAAGCTATTAACTATAGGAAACTATTGCCCAGCATGCATGCAGATGATGGTCCTTTAAATTGACTGTCAAACCCATAGGTCTGTTTACACAACTGCCAGAAATAAATAAATAAATAAAAAATATAATCCCTATTTCTGAATAATTACATCACGGGTCACTGGAGTGAGTGATTAAATGTTCATATACTGTATTTCTTTAAAAATTGTAATCCTTGTCATTGATATTTATTAGTATATTTCAACATTACATGCTTCGAGACTCACACCTGGCAACCACGGATAACGCAAAATGTCTGCGAAATGCAATGATTCACTGTTTTCATGTCACAACAGACTGACATTCTGAAGTTACATCTTTCATCACGTTTCTCAAACTCAACTGAAAGAAAAACCCAGTTGGTGACCGTTTTGCCACTCATCTCCAGGGTCAAATGACCTGGCTAAAGACAGGAAGACACGCCTGGCAGAACAGGAAGCAGGCCCTGGAAATACCCATCATCCCCGTTGTCACAATAACTCAATATAGTGTCTGACCAATGGAAAAACACGTACGCACACTCAATATAAGAATACTATGAAGTATCATAATCCATAACATCACCACCACAACTTGGTGGGAAATAATAAAGCTCATGTTCTTAGGCAATGCTGTTAAAGCATGACCTTGCCATGTCCAATATACAACCAATATGGCACCCCTGAATGAAAAGTGGCGGTGTAGTGGTGTTTTCCCAGCAGCTGGTAGTACACACATACCAGGAAGACAATGCAGGCGAGAGCTGTGAGTTATTATGCGTTCTATCAAGTCCATATGGCCTCCTATTAGTAGAACTACATAAAACATCCTATTGACAGTCATTTTATCAAATCCATATGGTGCTGTCTGAGTAAACACACATAACAACATATTCTGGTAAAACTCCTAGCAGGAGACCCAGGTTATTTATGATAGAAGGATATATAGATAGATAGATAGATAGATAGATAGATAGATAGATAGATAGATAGATAGATAGATAGATAGAGATAGAGAGAGAAATATGTTCATTGCATCCTTGTGACGTGAACAATGTGTTTAACACAAGCGCATACACATATACAAAAACTCATATACAACATCACAAATACATATAAATGCATAGGCAAACCTGGACATAAGCACACACACACACACACACACACACACACACACACACAGCCTATTAATCTCTACACACACAGCCAACCGTGTGCAATGTTGACTTCCTGGCAAGACAATATTAGCGATTTGCTTCATACGGGGCTGTATAAGTAAGGTTTAAGATTAAGATTCCTTGATTTGTCAATGCACAGAGTACAACGAAAGTAGTGCATTCACACATAACAAAAAGCAATTAAAATATACCTTTTAGTTACCTTACAGATAGAAAAGTCTGGTCAGTCAATTAGTACATTAGTCAGTTGGTCACATTTCATAGTTACTTTCATAGTTTACTAAAATGACAGATTTGCACAGATCTAACCGTACAACACACACACACACACACAGCACCCAGCTTACTAGACTGGCCAGTCTAGCCACTCTGGCATGCCCAGCGTGGTACCAACCTTAGGCGGTCTGTCAGAGAAGTCCCAGAAGACATCGTCAGTGTCCGGGGAAACAGGGGTGAGGGGTGCAGGGAAGGGGGACAGAGGAGAGGTGAGCATGTCCGACATGGAGCTGCTGTGAGGGGTGTCCCGGCTCGAGCGAAGATTGGCATTCTGGGAGAAAATAAAAAGATATCATTGTGATATATGAGCATTATAATGTGCACAGCTGGTTGTTGCTGCTATAGTATATATACATACATACATATACTGTATATACATACACACACACACACACACACACACACACACACACACACACACACACACACACACACACACACAGTGTTTCCCAAAGGCTTTTGTGAGACTATGGGTGGACCTCGGACCCTTAAGGGGGTCCGGGGGCGTGGTCCCTGTAAGAAAATGTTGTACATTTTAAAGTTAAATGCATCAATCTGGGGCACTTTGAGAGCAAAATTAAGAGGCTAGATATGCCATTACCTGGTAGGTGTATTGAATGTTGTATATTAAAAATATATATAGTTTAACCTGCTGCCTGGATAGTGTGGTTGTTATTTCTGTCTGACTTCTCCTTTTCACCGCTCTTCGCCTTCTAAACTGCCCGTTGCAAATGATCCATTATTGGATTTGTTATCTCCTAGCGAAAACAATACCGCTAGTCAAATGGACAACCTCTGCCCCTTCTGCGCGCTCCTTAGCGGCACCAGGAGGGCACAGCGTAATCTGAACGGCCCTTTAATACTGCAGCGTCAATGCAGTGCGACGTACTTTACATCATGAGCAAATTACATAGAGAGTGCAAGCTGTGGGCAGTGTGCAACCCGGCTTTAGAGATCTTTTATGTTATTATGAGAAGTGTACAAATATTTTCGGTTCATTATGAGACTATGGCGGGACAAATTAGAATATGGTGGGCTGCCATAGTGTGTGTAGGTAACTAATGGGAAACACTGATATATATAGATAACTATATATACTGTATATAAACTAACTGAAAAGTAGCTGCACCCGTCTGCTCTCTAATAATCTCTCTGAAATGTATATGAAGTAGCAATAAAACACTTAATACCAATGCGCTAGGGTTTGCATTGGTAATATATAGTATATATGCTACAGTATATTCTAGCATAGCTGCATTCTAAGCACTTCAGGTGGGTTCAAACTGTTCCCCTTTGGAATCAATGAAAAACTACTCTATCTTTTCTTAATCATGCTGCCATACTATGCCCAATTCCACTTATAATTCATGGCTAGCTTTTGGGAATTATCAGGAATCGAAAGCCTTGTTGACTAATATCTGACTGAACATGACACATTGCTTTTCAATGTCTATATGATCAATCTATGTCAAGTCAGGTTTATTTATATAGCCCTTAATCATGGTTACAGTTTCGTCAGGGCTTCAGAAGCCCACATTTCATACAGAAATAAACTACCATACCTCCCATGTAAAATTGTATTGTCAACATCAATTGCAGTGCTTAGCCAATCACATCGCTTGGTCACGTTGTAAAACCTCTGCACCATAAAAGCGCAGATATAACATCTAGCCTGTCATACCTAGACACAAAATTGACATCTGACAGCATCTTAAATAACAATGATGTCACTGCCAGGGTCAGAACTGATCAAACAATCCCATAATTGTGTTAATCTAAAGGTTACAAAAAGCTATTCTCTCTTTGGAAATCCATTCGGTGCAATAGGACAGATTGCTTTAAAATTGTATCAGAATACAACAGACTAGACCCAAGATGAGACAAATAAGAGACAGACACAGAACACAATAGCACATGGAATGTGTGTGTGTCCATTCCATTGTGCGTGTGTGTGTGTGTGTGTGTGTGTGTGTGTGTGTGAACGTGTGTGATTGTACTATGCGCGTGTACCTGGCTTAGGTGTGCCCTCTGCATGGCCGGGGTGCAGGGACTGGAACTGCTACCTGATCCCAGCCTAGAGTGCATCTGACTGGGCAGACCTGCAGCCACCAGCAGCCTGGCAAGGTTGGCCTCCTGGAGGTCCATCTAAAAAGTATTACACACATTGCTAATTTTTGTGTGTGTGTGCATGTGAGTGTGTGTGTGTGTGTGTGTACTGTATGTGTGGAGGGGGGTTTATCTAGCAGTCTGGCCTAGCACAACCTAAAAACAATACATTAGTTCCACAAATCAGGATAAATATGAACAGACTCATACGTGAAGACAGATGCATGTAAATTAGACATGCATTCACCTAAAAAAAACAAACAAATGAATAAATCTACATGCAGATCAGAGGGAAGAACAAACAGTTCAGGAAGAAGGGCGGATGGAGAAAGAATGAAAAGGAAGGATTTGAAAGAAAGTCTCACCGAAAATAAATGATGGCAAAGAAGAAGGAAAGGATCCACGTTTGAGTGGAATACAATGGCCGATGAAAAGAGGAAAGAGTGAAAGGTGAGATTAAGCGGTTAAACAAAACATAGCAAAAATAAATAGCTAAAACAGAAATGACTCAGTAGGGCTTGGCAGCGATGGTGTTGGAAGAAAGAAAGAAAGAGACAGTAGCGGACTGCGTGGTTTACCGCTCTGCGCTGGCTATTTGCCGGGCAGCAGAGCTTGGCAGCGAGGGGCGAGACACTGTTAGCTAGCTTCTGGCCGCTTGCCGGCGGCTTCGCTCTCTCCCTCTCGCGCTCCCTCTCGCGCTCCCTCTCCCGCTCCCTCTCCCGCTCCCTCTCCCGCTCCCTCTCCCTGTGTCTGTGGTCGTGCTGCAGGGAGAGGAGCTGGGTCTGGTCCTTAGGGAGGGTGCGGTGGGACCTCCTGACCGCTGAGGACTGCTGCTGTTGGGGGTGAGGAGGCTGCGGCGTGGCCCGGGCCTGCGGCGGGAGGTGCTGGGCCCGCGGCTGAAGCAGATGGTGGCGCGGCGTAGCTCTCTACGTAACAAACGTGGAAAAGCACACAGAGGTTCACACGAAGCACACAAGGAGACAACGCAGCTGAAGCTCGCTGCTGGGACAAGGCTTAAAAAGGGAAAGAGAGAAAGAGGGAGAAAGAGGGAGAAACAGAGAACAGAGACAGATATGGCCCCAGAGGGAAAAGCTATTGACACATGAAACACTCGTAAACAATAATACTGGGGATTAGACATAGGGATTTGGAAACCATGTTTTTGTAGAAACCATAGAAAAGCGACCTATCTTGTTTGGTCCGAACCTTCAGATATTTTTTCAGTTCAGCCCAAACCAAAATAGCAGGTGTGAAAGGTGCCTTGTACCACGGTCCAGACCAAAGGACCAAAATTTGGTCCGACCAAAAGAGGTGGTCTCGGTCTGGATCAAACTGAACCATGGTTAGATTTGTTTGCAGTGTGAAAACACTTTTTTGGATGGTTTGGACTTTCGGACCGATTACAGGAAGTTGAGGCCGGCTATCGTCACCCATTAAACAACAGAATCAGAAAAAGGCACATTGGGAGAGGAGGAGACAAAGTATTCAATTGTAATTTGGTTCGACGAAGAAATAAAAAAAAATTATAAAAATGCAGAAACTTAACGACATACCTACGGTGTGCGAAGACTGCATTCTTGCACCCCGTGTACGGAACCAACATTATCTCACACCTATACAAGTCCTCACCAAAGCATGCGGAGGGATAAACCCAGCGCATTGTATTAAACAACCTGGCACCATTCCAGCGCATAGTTAAGAGTATATAGAACATGGGAATTTTATTATGGAAAACTAAAAATGGCTGATAAACACAATTCCCCCACAGCAGCAGCACAGTTTGGTCATTTTGGTCGGTTGGACGGTTTTATCTAAAGCGACTTAAAGTGAGTAAAGTTACGTTAAGTATTAAGGAGTTTTTGCTGAAGGATGCTTACAGGTAGGCCAGGCTTGTCAGGGATCTAACCCAGGAGCGTTCGGGCTAGGAGTCAACACCCTAATCACTAAGATACCGTGGGGGTCAATCTTTTCAACCCATAAATGTAGTTACACTATAAAACACTAGCCAAAATATTAAAAAAACTATCAAAAACATTAGGATATTACACCTACTGTAGGTAAAAAGTAATAACAAAAAAATTATATCAGATTTTTTAAATATCTGATCACTACTTTGAGAACAACTGGTCTAAACTGGAGGAATAGCATCTAAATTCTCTTCCCATTAACACATGGGATGTGTGATGACATCAGATTTGCATAAAAGTGGCCATAGAACGGATTTCATCATGTCGCCATGGAAATGAGAATTGTTTTATATGAGGGCAGCTTGTGAGGGCAGACTGAAATTTTGAATAGCAAAAACAACTGCCACCGCTATGCTCAGCAATACAGCATTATCACCATGGCAACACAATGGCTTATTCAGTCTTGGGGCCACCAAAACAAGCCTCATTTCCATGGCAATATTATTGAAGGCTCTATGGAGACTATCTTATGTGTAGAATCCCATTCGCCATTCAAGGATGGAAGTCTGAATGGAAATGCCTGTTCTGGCTAATCTAGCTCTATGGCTTCACTTGATTTTAAACCCAGAAAGACAGAAAGAGAGAACACTGTCTCTTTTAAACTATTTCCTCTCTTTTGGGTTATTGTATGATGATTTGGCAACAGTTGATACCACTAATTTCACAGTTCAGATATAAAAAAGTATAAAAAGGCATGAGAAAACAGAGATAGCGAGGCGACATACAGTATACCCATACGAGTTTGGTGAATACATTTGTTCATCCACGTGGAAATATTAAAATTTCCCTAATTGTGAATTTCCAGTTGTGAGGTCAGTTGTGTTGTCTGTCTGTCTGTAGGGACTCAAAAGGGCTGGGCTTCAAATCTGTCGTGTCATTTAGCCAAAATTCCTCTTTGAATAAATCATTGTGCGGAGATTTGGCCCGAGGTGTGACATCATTTCTGGATTGTAACCAATCGTCTCAGACCTATCCTCCCTCTCCCAGTCAGATAGCAAATTAGTTAAGGCATGTTAGGGCAAAAAAAGTGCAAAACCAACTCAAATGGAATGGAAAAAGTCTATCCAAAAGTTGTAAATTGGAACAATATTTTAAATGTAAAACAAACAAACAGACAGACAGACAGACAGACAGACAGACAGACAGACAGACAGACAGACAGACAGACAGACAGACAGACAGACAGA